>MU006804.1:42233-103136 GCA_010093635.1 Massarina eburnea CBS 473.64
CAAAGCCCCTACACCACCGTCTCCCCACCCCCGCAACACGCCCCCCCACATCAACAAGCGCGCGAAACCACCTTCCCGCTGGGCGGAAGCGGCACGATGGCAGCGTCGCCGCAATTCAGCGGGATGGGCACGCACAGCACGCAAGCGGACGACATCGGCACCTTCAACGGAGGAAGTTACCGGGTGTCGCACCGGGACACCAACACGATCCTAACGATCCAACTCGCCATCGGGTGTCCCCTGACGGCGAAACCCGGGTCCATGATCGCCATGTCCCCGACAATAACGCTGAAAGGCAGTGTGAAGTTCAGTCTGAAAAAGGTCCTCGCCGGAGGCGAGATGGCGAAATCCATGTACACGGGACCCGGGGAGTTACTGCTGGCGCCGGCTTCAATTGGGGATATAACGATCATCAAGCTCAGCGGAGCCGAGCAATGGAGTGTAGGAAAAGACGCCTTTCTCGCATGCACGCAGGGGATAGTGACGGAGTATAAGAGCCAGAGTGTGGGCAAGATGTTGTTTAGTGGGGAGGGCTTGTTCGTGTATAGGATTAGTGGGCAGGGTATTCTTTGGTGTACGAGTTTTGGCGCGATTATAAGGAAGGATGTGAGTCTGTCCTACTCTACGGGCCTTTTTCCTCTCCTTCTTCTTCCTCTCCTTATTCGTTGCTACCGAGGGATGTTATGCTGATAACCCATAATAGTTGCAAAAGGACGAGAAATATTACATCGACAACGGTCACCTGGTTGCTTGGAACTGCAAATACGTGCTCGAGCGCGTGGCCTCGGGAGGGATAATATCCAACGCGACCGCCGGCGAGGGATTGGTGTGCAAGTTCACCGGTCCCGGGACGGTATTCATGCAGACCCGGAATGCCCAGGCTTTTTCAGCGTGGTTGAGTGCGAATGCGACGAATGTGTGAACGAGTCCGTTGGCTCGCTGGGGATCTTGTTTAATTGTAGCGAGGTGTTGGGTCTGCCGTCTAACGAAACTTCCTTCACGGTTTACTATTTCATGTATAGGTAGTGGGAAATTGCTTTCATGCTTTCATTATGTACTTTCTACACGCCTATGCATAGCAGAGTGATGTCCCCGCGTATTCGCGTCACACCGTCATTCTTCATGCTCCCAAAGGAGGTTCATGATCCCGGATACAGAAAGAAAAGGACTGAAAAGGACCGAAAAAGCAGATGCAAAACAGCCCAATGCCCAGATGCACGACGCCCGCGTAGTGTAGACGCCCGTGTGGTGAAGGATTCTACTTCTGCTGCCTCCTCCTCTTGCCGACCTGCGCTGAGAAACCAGTCTTGATCGCAGTGACGGACCGACGCGAGCCGCAGGAGTTGCAGGTGACGAAGTATAGACGGTTCTCGCCCTTGTCGAGTTCCGAGTCGGGCGAACGGCATGTCTTGCATGTGACGTACTCGACAATGTACCGGCGGAGGACGTTCTCGATCTGCTTCTGCTGGAATCGACCCTTGATGACGAGACGGCGGGATCCGTCGACGGAGCCGGAGGTACCCAATTCGGCGAACAGGAATTGCGTCACTGGCAGAGTCAGTAGTGCAAATGTGGTTGGAAGGAACAACATACCGTGCTCGTCCGTACGCTTCATGCGCTTGCAGATCTCGGAAATGTTCGCAAAGATGGTCTTCTTGTTGCCTTCGCGGAGACACTGCGGCGGCGGGATCTTGTAGCTCTTGGAGCCTGACGACATGAGATCGGGGTGCTGCGAATGGAGCAGGGTGAAGAAGCGGTTCAGCAGCATGTTGTACGGCACCGGCGACGTGTTTTCGTGCTGCCAGATGCCTGTGCCCTTCATCATGTCGCCCTCAATCTCCTCCTCGGCGTCGGCCTCCTCCTTCTCGTCTCCGACCTTGGCGGCGAGCTGGGCCTCGAAGTCGTCGGCGGCGCCCTCCTTGGGCTTCTTCGACTTCTTCTTCTTCTTGAGACCGGAGAGAACGTCCTCGCCTTCCTCGCCCTCGGTCTTGACCTTCTTCTTCTTCTGCGGCGAGTTAGCGGGGTGGGGCGGGGTGGCGGACAAAGGGTCCAACTTGCCTTCTTCGCAAGCCCGGCGAACATGTCGCTCACCTCGTCGACCTCCTTATCGTCGCCTGCATTCGAAGAGTCAGCACCAATCTCCAAGAGTTTCTCGTGGACTGCGGCGGACGTACCGGGCGCGTGCGACTCTGCGCTTGCCTTGTCGCCGTTCATCCCCGCGGATTCCGTGACCTGGCCGTCGCTATCTACAATGGTGGTGGAGTCCTCAAAGGCAACGCTCTTTCGCGGTTTCTGCAATCGCGACGTGTCAGTGTGCTTCAGACGGTATTTGTGAATTTTGAGAGGAAGTGGGGCGAGCGGAGAACGTACGGTGTCAGCCATGATGGCGGTTGGAATGTGTGGGGGTTGGGGGGCGTCCAAGCTGTGAAGAGGCGGTGTGGAGTGCAAGACGTGAAGGGTGGCGGGTTGTGGGTTGTTTAATAGAGAAGGTGGTGAGTCAATGGACGTGGTGACTCAAGTGACGGCCTATCCATGGATACTGTCATCGCCAAGCCGCGCTAAGACCCTCTCGCCGCGATTGGCCCGTCGCCAGCCAGCTCGAACATCGACGTCGCCGTCACCTCGAGTAGATACCTAGCAGTGTCCAATGCACTCCCGATAGATATCTGATCCGCCCCGTGCACACCAATCCCCCTCGCGACCATGTCCATGACGAACAGTGCCAGTTTCATCGAGCCGCCGAACAGTTCCTCCGACGCCGACGCGATGGACTCGCTGCCTTCCTCGCCCACCAGCTCCTCGGTCGACGATGACGAATACGTGTCGGATGCGGAACGCGAGTGGCGGGAATCTCTGCAGCAATTGGAGCTCCTGCTCACCATGGTGCTGGTGCCGTATGTGGGCAAGTACTTTGGCCGCAAGTGCGCATACTGGGGTGAGTGTCTATGTGGTCCGAAGCATGTTGGTTGTAGGCGTGGAAAGACGGGAGAAGGCTAACTCGATTGGTCAGGCTGGGCGAAATTCATGGAGTGGAAGTACCCTGTCGAGATTGTGGTTTCCAATCCGGGGCTGTTCAAGGGCGCGGGTGCCGTCGAGGCGGCGGCATCGTTATAGGGGAACCGAGCAGCGAGCCGAGGCAATTGGGCGTTGTATTATACGGCGAAGGCGTAATGGCGCAACATTGAAAATATCAGCGTGCAGGATTCATGATAACAATACCACCCCCTACCTCCCACCCACCCCCAGATTCTGCGCCCCCTCCACCCTCTGCACAACCCCAAACCTCTTCCTCCCCTGGTCGAAAACCGCATAAACCCCCTTCAACCACGTATCTCCCAGAATATCAAACCCACTATCCCCCCGGCTCTGAATCCCGCCATACTGCATCCCCTTGCCACAAGGCGCGAAGCCCAAGTCCTCTTTCTGAATCTCAAAGAGCCGGTCCCCGACGCCAATTTCCACTTTGGGGAGCTTCCGGAGCGGAGTGCCGATGGGGAAGATCCAACCCTGTTGCTTAGTGTCGAACATGGCGCCGGGGATGTTGGCGTAGATGGTAGCGCAGAGGGTGTCGGAGAGGAGGGCGAGGGTAGTTCCTGTATCGGCTATTGCCGTGTTGCCTGAGAGTCACCAAGTCAGTCGGTGGCGCATGTAGAAGCATAACTCTTCGCAACAAACATACCAGGTCTCTCAACCACAACACCATCAACCGCCGCCTTCTCACTCCCAAACTGCCAAAACCCCTTTGAAGAATCCACTGGCACGTACCACAGCTCTCCACCCCCACACCGTGCAATAACATCCTGGTCGATGTATCCGAAAGTGTAAAACGACTCCCCGTGATCAATGTCCTCCTTATCCCTCCAAGACCCCAGGTAACAAGTAAACAACTCCTCCTCCGCACTGATATCCTCCTGCTCAATCATGTTCTCGACCGGCGTCTTCACGGGCTTCGGTTTGACCGTGTTGATCTGACCGAAAGCGAGGCCGAGGAGGCCATCGCCGGCGCCGGAGGAGAACTCGGGCGTGAGTTTTGTGGCTAGTTCGATGGCTTGTGATTCTACTGTCAACCCGCCGAGGGTAACCTTTTGTATGGTTAGGCTCAGATCGGGTTGGAATGTATTAGATCAGGTTAGGATGGAGTTGGTGGGGAAATGGGGTGGGTTTGATTTGGGTGGGGGAGGACTTGGGAAAGGAAGGAAAGAAGGAAGGAGGAAAGAAGGAAAGAAGGAAAGAAGGAAGGAAGGAAGCATAAACCCCAAACTCACATTATCCAACCCCACCGTCCCCTCGGCCCTACTCCCATCCCCATACCGTATCCTCCACGACCCACCCCCAACTTTCTCAAAAGTACTCGACGCCTTGGGATCAAAAACATTGTGTTTCCTCCCCTTCCCCTCCCTCAAAGTCTTCCCATCCAACCCCGTCGACCAAACCCACAAATCGCTACTCCCCGTATCGAAATGCAGATTCAGTACCTGAGGCGGAGTGCCAATCTCGACGGGACAGAGATACATGGAATCGTTCATTTGGTCCTCTGCTTTTACTTCGCCGTGTTTGCCGTCTTCTTCCACCTTCCTCAGGACAGGCTTGGTTGTTTTCTTCGATTTGGGTTTGAAGAGGTTTTTGACGTTCTTGGTGGCTTGGTCTATTTTTTGGTAGGGGCCCTCGGTGGTGGGGTTGAAGTCGTCTATTGGAAGGGTAGTGGACGGTTAGTATCGTTGGTGGGGAGGTGGGTTGGGTTGGATTGGGGAGGGGACGTACATTTCTTCAACAACGACGCATAACTCTTCAATCCCGCAATATCTGCATCGGGGTTCCTCTTCACATTGATGCGTTTCTGTTCGCGTGGCATTTTTGCTGGGGCTGGTGCTGGTACTGTGGTTTCGGTGTCGGGTTCAGTCGAAACGATACGATCGGGAGTATACTCCTTCGTTAGGATAGAAGAAGATCGTTTCTTCGCTTTCTCGGTGCCGCGACGATCGAAGCTGGATGCCCGGTTGTTGATGGAGCACTTTCTAGACTTCTCCCTCCCTTTCCCTTTCTCTTTTAGTGGACCTTTCGAAGGACCTTCAATAGCTGGCGACGGTCTGGGCGAAACGCAATAAACCTCCCTCACGGAATCGAGCTCAAGACGTGGAGCAGTAGGCGGAGTAGTAGGTGAATCTCTCTCAAACCCTCTCTCAAACTCTTTCAAAAACCCGACACTCCTTTCAACCTCCCTCAACCTCTTGTCCCTGTCCGAGTCGCTGTCCTTATTCTGTCGCTGAAAGAAAGGGGAATGTGCAAAAGAGTAATTGAACGGAACGGCAGTACTTTGTGTTCGATAGCGGATCGTAATGTAGGTGAATCTAGGACTACCGTGCTACAGGAGCACAAGCAAAGTAATTCAATACAGGGAAAAATAGGGACGAAGGGGATGTATACTACGAATACGTGTAGGTCAACGAAGCGTGTGAGTGTATGCGAGGAAACGTGGCGAGGACAAGAAACGAAGTCAGAAGCATCGCACCTACCTTTACTCCAGCACAACAAACAAATCACACCGCACAACACCCACTCGGCAGTAACACACAAGCAACGTTGAGAACATAAAATATACCAATCAAGGAAATCACGTTCATATTCAGACTAGACCTATGGAGAGAGGAAGTGGGGGATAGAGGAAACAAGTAATCAGACACCGTTACAAAAAACAATGAGATCGAGGGTTCATTCAGATCCAGAGCGCCATGCCGCGCCTATTCCCATCTCAACCTGAAAAGGGGTGTGTGCGTAGGCCAGACGCCAACGTGAAAAAGGAGTGTAGTTCCCACCCTGGAAGGTGGTACCAAGTATCCAAAACCCTGAAGAACCCACCGCGAACTAAAAACACCCATGTCGCAAACTCCAGTGAATACCAAGGCAGTGTCCAAATCATACTATTCGTCTCAAGGGGTTACCATGTCCATGGTAGTCAGCCATGATACTCGACTCAAGGCATCTCCTCATCGCTGGCATCGAGGATATCGTACTCCTCGTCGGTCATGAAGCCATCATCGCTGGAGAGGGAGCGGATGTCGACGGTATCGGCATCCTCGAAGAACTCTTCATCAGAGTGCTCGGAAACAGAGGCGGGTACTGAGGGCTCGGGCTGAGGAGACTGGGGTTGGGTAGTGGCGGCTTCGTGGGTGCTGGACGCCGGTGATTCCTTGTCGAGCTGCGGGAAGATCATACAGGAAGACTGAAGCTCCTCCTTAGTCTCCTCGGTGACCTTTTCGGTCGAAGGAAGCTCTGCAGTCTCCTCGACGGAGACGACGGGGGACATCTCCACGACGGGAGTCGTTTCCGTGGGGATTGTCTCGACGGGAATCGTCTCCTCGACAGGGATCTCGCGCGACTTCTCCTGCTGTCCCTGCCCCTGCTGCTGGAGAGCCGTATAAGCCTCATGCTCCTTGCGACGAGTCTCAAGCAGACGCTCGACGGCAGCCTTGCGGACCTTCTGGATGCGAAGCATCTTCTCACGCTCGACCTTGACCAAAAGACGTTGGGTCTTCTCGTGCTCGACCTTCTCCTGGAGAAGTTGAGCCTTCTCGCGCTCCATCTCATCGCGCTCAGCCTCTACGATATGCTGTCGCTGCTTCTGCTCAACCTCCAAAATACGCCTCCGCAGAGCTTCGTTCACCTTCTCCTGGGTCTGGGCTTGGAGCTGGGCAACGCGGAGTGATCGGAAGCGCTCTAGCTTGGCCTGCTGGAAGCGCTCATAGGGGGTCATGCTGGAAGACGGTCCGGAAGACTCGACGGTGGGAGGTGTCTGCACGGACGGGGTGACGACCTGAATATCACACCAGAGACGATGACCAAAAGGCATACCCTCGGCGGTCTTGAGACGCCAGTAGGAGATGGCAGTACCCTCACGTGCGGGAGCTTTCATGATGACGCGGAATGAAACCTCCTCGCCAGGGGTAACGGGGCGGCCGACAACATTAGTCTCGCTAGCCTCGGCAAGCTCGCTCTGGCTCAAAGGCTGGGTGTTGTCAATGTTGAGCATGTTGTCTCCGCCAACGTGTCGGACGCTGCACCCTGAGGGCCAGGTGGCAGGCCCAGGGTTCTGGAGAGTCCAGACCTGCACGAACTGCTGGCCAGCGCCGATCTTGGAGCCATCGAGGATGGAGTCACGGACGAAGTGAGCATCCAATGCAGTCTCTGACTTGGTAACGGAGACAGGTTCGGCCTTGACAGCCTTGATCTCGGCAGGGGGAGAGAGAAGGCCCTGGACCGTGAACTTCTCTTGGACAGGGACGGGCTCGGACAGAAGATCGCGAATCTCGATCTTCTCCTTGGTCGTCTTCGGCTGTACCTCGGTGGGCTTCACATCGGCAATGGTCTGCACAGCGGCAACAGATTCCGTAAAACTGGGACTCCGGGCAGGCGCGTGGTCCCCAACACGGGTGATGGAAGTGCCATTGCGGTCCTCGTTCAAGGTGGTGACACTAACACTGCGAACCGGGCGCTTGAATTTGATCAGGGGGTGAGTGTGGTTGTGCCTATTGGAGGGATGGGCCTCGCAGTTCGCGCAGAAGTCGGTGTCGTTGCAGACAGCACACTTGAAGCGAACGCCTTCAATGTACGACTGGTTTTCCTTGTCCTTGCAAAGGGGACCGTCGCAGTAAATGCCGTAGTGGCGGTTGCCACCGGACATGGGCTCGGCAAGTGGCTCATAGATGGGGACAAAGCGGTGTCCGGGGTGGATGTACTTGGAGCTCTTGACGCACTCTGAGCAGAAATCCCAGTCGGGGCAGTTCAGGCACTTGTGGCGAACACCGTAGATGAACTTCTCGCAGCCATCGCAGACAGCGGAGTGGCGCACATTACGGCCGGCATTGCAGAGGAAGTCGGCCAAAGCAGGCATGGTGGTGTCTGCGGTGGCAGCCTTGAAAGCATGGCCGGGGTGATGACCGTGCTTGTTGTGGAGGTGGCACTCCAGACATAGATCGTAGTCCTCGCATGTAGTGCAAGTGACGAATTCCGTCTCGCGGAGAACTATTTGAATTAGTTTTGGTCATACGAGGTTGCGGAAGATGCTTACCCTGAACGCAGCAGTTGCAGGTGCGGGTGGGCTCTTCACGGGTCAGATCAATGACCTCGATCGACTGCTTCTCTTCGGTAAACGAGCCAGGCATCTCCTTCTCGACCGGGGGCTTGGGCTGGGCCAAAGGCTTGACCTTGACACGCTCGGTACTGCTGTTAACCACCTTGCCGTTCTTGATGAAGCGTTTCAGCATCCAGTGGTTGGTACCGGGGCAATGGATGCCAGAGTCGACGCACGAGTGGCAGAGGTCGTAGTCGCCATGGTCGCAGATGTTGCAGTGGTAATGTTCATCTTCCATGGGCAGGTTGCAGTTGTTGCAGTAAACGACCCACGTGGACTGGAGCGTCTCGATCTTGGGACGGATAGCTAGGTTTGAATTGCTCGAAGCAGCGGACATGAAGCCTACTGCATCATTTAGCTTCTCTTCCCAGTAGCTGTTGTCGTACTTCTTACAATGACGAGCGGGGAATGGGCGCGGCACCGGAGCCTCGCCCAGAACCTCGGCATCGGCTGTCTTGGGTGCCGGAGGTAAGACGGGGCTCGGAACAGTGTCGGCCTCGGGCACCTTCTTAGCCGAGACCGAAGTGGCGGCGGGGGCGGGCGTCTCTACGGGCGCCTCGACGGGAGCCTCGGCAGGTGCTTCGACGGGAGCCTCGACGGGGGCATTGTGCTGGGGGGTCAGAGTGTGGCAACTCAGGCGGTGCAGCGAGCGAGGCTGGCTGGACGGGCGCTCTTGGATAGGCGCTGCCGGAGCGGCGGGAGCGACGGGCGCAGGGATATTCTCCTGGACAGGGACAGAGGCCCTCAGACGTAGCTTGAGCTTGGCCTTCGCAGCGCGGAAGAGCGTCTTGTAGACCTGCGGCTTGTTGGAATCGAGAGTGACGTAGGCACCCGCGCTGTCGGAGTAGCGCTCGAAGATGACGGGCTCGCTAGCCGGGACCTGCAGAAGAGTACGAAGCTGGCAACAGACAGTCAGTACGATATCCCGGGGTAGCTCTCCGCAGCCTCGACGGTGCAGCTAGGCTGACGTCGGCCGAGGAAGAATCAGACGCACCTTCTCTGGCAGGACATGGGCGCCGAGGTCACGCAGCGGGATCTTGAACTTGCGCGTGTTCGACTGGAAATGGACCTTCACTACGATGAGCGTGTCCAGCGTCACCGGGACATTGGTCGCCATGGTGGGCGGTAACGTCGGCAACGGCAGTGAGGCTGACGTCGACGACAGGAGCAGACGTCGGGCGGATGGCTTGTCTCAGGCGGGTCAAAGAAAGGGAGCAGCTACCAAAGGGGGGCTGTCTCGAGGGAGGTTGAGGGGGTGGTCTCCTGGGTGTTGATGATGGGGTTGAAGGGAAGGGGACGGAGGAGATGAAGTAGGCCTGGAGAGGCGCGGGTATCTACTAGGTAGCAGCTGCCTGGAGAGATCGCCCCGCCCGAGGCACGGACCCACGATTACCAAATCACGAATCGGAATGGAATCTGGGTGCAACGCCACCGGTCAAACGCGCCGGCAGAGGGAGCGAGGCAGACTAGGCAGTGTCGTCAGCACCGAGAGGCAGCGGCCAGAAGGGAATAGGTAACAATAATAATGAGAGAGGCAGGCGACGACGAGCCTGAGGGCCGGCTGAAGTGGCTTGATGATGACGACAAACAGCCGGGCTGCACGTGAGGCCCGATACGGGATAAGGTCCACGGTGTAACGCGCTAACGGCAGGGCGACGAGCGAACGGCGACCTCTCACTTCGCAACACAGGACGGCCAGAGGTGCATGCAAGTGCAAACAGAGGTGGAGGAGATGACCTGGCCGTGGTCGTCCAGTCGGAGAGAGGTGGGTGTATTACAGGTGTCACCAATCGTGACATGTGACATAGCAGCTCAGCGAGCTCGCTTCTCACCTGTGGACCGTCGCTAGGGCCGCCTGGGTCTGAGCCAATCACATCAATCTGTGCCTGACTAAGCGGACCCCAACGCTCTACCGAAAATCGAGTTCCGCAAAAAAGTTCGACTCGGCCACACAGCACCCAACGGCAACGCCACCACCAGAATGTCCGACCACGACTCCAGCTCCGACGAGGAGCGCCGGCTCAAAGCTGCCAAGAAGGAGAAGAAGGAAAAGAAAGAGAAGAAGCGGTCCAAGTCCAAGGCCTCGCCCGCCGAGGAAGAAAACGCTGCGGAAGACCCACCCTCCACCAAAAAGCGCAAACGCGAAGCCCTGCCCGACGAGATCGAAATCGACGTCAATCTCCCCGAACCCGTCTCCAAGAAGGCGGCCCGTCTAGCCAAGAAGGCGAAAACGCAACCCCCCACTGCCAATGGCTCTGAGCCCGCAGAAAATGCCAAAGCAGGCACCACAGGCACTGCAGGCACCGCAGGCGGCACCGCTGATAAAGATGCAGAAGCCAAGCGCTCTGCTCACAGCGTCTGGATCGGCAACCTACCCTGGACCGCGACCAAAGAGCTGCTACTCACCTTTCTGACCACCAACGCCGAAATGAAGGCCGATGAGATCACTCGCATCCACATGCCCGCACCGAAAGCGCCACCGCGGCCGAATTGGACGACGGAGAAGCCGCAGAACAAGGGCTTCGCATATGTGGACTTTTCGACAGAGCTGGCCATGTACTCTGCGATTGCGTTGACGGAGACGCGCATGGACAACCGGCCGTTGCTGATCAAGAACTCGAGGAACTTCGAGGGCCGACCGGACAAGCCGAAAGAGGAGGAGGCTGCGAGCGGGGCAACTGGAGGTGCGGGTGCTGCAAGGGGAGGCAGGACGGCAGAGGCCAAGGCGCCGGCCAAGAAGATTTTCGTAGGGAATCTGGCGTTTGAGACCACCAAGGAGGATTTGGAGGAGCATTTCGGACAGTGCGGAACGGTCGAGCATATCCACATGGCCACGTTCGAGGACTCGGGCAAGAGCAAAGGGTTTGCCTGGGTCACGTTCTCCGACATCGACGCCGCCACGTCCGCGACCCGGGGCTTCGTTTTCAACACCGACGACGCGGGCAAGAAGAGGAAGTGGAAACTGAACAAATTGATGGGTCGGGATCTGAGGTGCGAGTTTGCCGAGGACGGCACGACGAGGTACCAGAAGCGCTACGGCAAGGAGAAGAAGCAGCATGACGGTGGCCCGGACGTGTTCGACGAGGGCGGGGAGAATGTGCATCCGTCGAGACGACAGAGGTCGTCCAAGCCGGAGGGTAGGAGTGGTGGGTTCCAGCCTCGAGGCAAGGTGGATCCGAGGACCATTAGGCCTGGTGCGGCACATTCGAATGCGCCGCGAGCTTCTGCGGCCATTGTGCAGGCGAAGGGGGCGAAGATATCGTTTGATTGAGATATGCGGTGTCGGAGGGAACCTGATAGCACGGGATTCTTTAGACTATGGGAATCTGAAAATAATGACACTTTTCTATATATATATACACTACACCAACTCTTTTACGAATCATGCATCTGCTTGGACGATAAGCGTACAGATGATTGGTGTTGTCGTTTTGATTTTACAAGGGTCTACCCACCTACCACAGCCACGGAATCATACGCTTCCTCCCGCTCACCTGGCTCTGCCCGAACTTGTCCGCGTACCACTCTTTCGTCCCGACAGCGGTGACGCCAAGATTGACCAGCACGAAGACAGACGCGCTCATCAGGGACCAGTTCACCATCCTTCCCCGCGGCGCGGCCAAGAACGACAACAGGGCGTAGATGGCCACCTCGCACGTGTAGTGCGGGCAGAGCAAGTTGGGGAACAGCGGGTGCGACGGCAGCTGGTAGGTCTGATTCTGGGTGCGTAGGCGGTAGAGGTAGGCGTGGTAGGAGTGCTGGAGATAGTGGGCGGCGAGTATGGCGGGGACGAGCACAATGGCTTCCCATCCCAAGGGGCAGGCGCCGTCGACCTCGAACTCGATCCAGATGGCTATGTTGGTGGCTAGGTAGAATAGACAGCCTAGCATCCAGTGCGCAAACCACATCTGGCTCCGGCTCGTCGCCGTGTAGACATGCGATTCCAGCAGTCGCCTCATGCCTTGCAGTAGCATGAGTAGCCACGCCATGCGCACCTTCCCGCCGGCCCCCCATAGCTCCTGCCGCCAGCCCCAGAAGACGGAACTCGCGACCGAGATGGCGTAGAAGTGGGTGAAGTAGTTGTGCGGGACCTGGAAGCTGGCGGCGTAGTCGAGCAGGCCGTCGAGTGCTGTCGCGGGCGTCTCTGCGGGCGTCTTCAGCGGCGGTGCACGTGAGCCGTAGGCCATGAAGCGGCTGCGCAGGGCCGGAATGGCCTGCAGGACGAGTATCTGGTACGCATGGCCGTCAGTCGCTGTGGAGGGGAAAGGGACTGCAGGTGTCGCGGTACAAGAGCAGAGGCGGCCAGGTAGCCGGCGCGCAGCAGCAGCAGCACCACCATTATTACTGATAGGTAACAGAGACACGGAGGGCTTGCGTGTTCACCGCTGCTTGCAGTGGGGAGTGGGTTGCTTGCTGCGGTTGTTTGGGCCGGTGATCGGCCGTGTCTAGCGGCCTCCTGTCGTCTGGTCTCTGGGACTGCTGGCCACCGAAACAGGGCTCGCGGGTACTGTTGAGGGCGTCAAAGGGCGGAATGCAGGCCTGGCAGCAGCCGTCATACGCTGCTCCTCGTGCCCTCTTCTGTGCCCACTGCCCATGCGTGTTCATGATGAAAATCCACCTCGTCTGTGCGGAGGGGCAGGGTTGGTGCTCAAGGGGAGACCAAGGCGTGTGGCCTGCGCGAGCTGACTGGTGGGCGCCGTCCTCACCGAAGTCTCCGTATCTGCCTCTCCTGCACGCCTGGCTGTCTCGGTCTGTCTGTCTGTCTACCTTTCCACTACTACCTACCCTACCCTACCCTATCTACCTGCCCAACTCACTCCACCCCCCCCATCGCCCATCCCCCATCGCCCATCGTCCATTGCACACGCCTCCCGTCCCTGCTCCTTCGCAAGCCGACATGAGGCAGGCGCTGCGCCCTGTCTGCCTCGACATCTTGCGTTATGCCCAGTAATGGCGATGCAGTGCTGAATCCGATCCCGCCATCCACAGCCGCCACCTCTGTCTCTGTCTCTGCCGCTGCCGATCTGCCCACCAAAGACAAGCCGGCAGCAAGCAGGGCCCTGCACAACGGCAATCGCCATGATGTCGCCGCCAACGACGACAACGGCAACGACGACGACGACGACGACGCGAACGAGTCCGAGGCCGAGACGGTCGTGCTGGACGCCAAAGACGACGCCAGCGAAAAGGTGATCAAGAGGGAGCGCAGCGACGACGACCTGCGCTCCGTCAAGCAGCCCTCGCGTGTGCGCTCTTCGCCCAGCACCCACAGCCGCAGACCCTCACGCGACGAGTCCAAGACCAACGGGCGGCGCCACGGCTCCGACTCGCCCAGCAGCCGCACCACGTCGCGACACACCAAGGACACCAGCCCGGACGACTCGCAACGGTCGCCTGTGCGCTCCGTCGCCTCGCCGCCGCCGCCCAGTGGACGCGGTCGCAGTGCGTCCACGCTGGAGTCCCGCAAACGAAAAGTGCGCGATGACGTGCATCCCAAACACTCGCTCGAGCCCCCGCGCCAAAAGGCCAAAACAGAGGGCCTGAGGGAGCTGCGCCAGCCGTCCTCGCCTGCAACGCCCGGACTCGCCCGTCCTCACAAGCGCTCGCAATCCACCCAGTCTTTCGTCACAAACACCACCACCCGCAGGCGCAGGGATCTCACTGCCCTCGCCGTGACTACCGATCGCAAGCAGTGGTCGGACGAGAGCTCCGGCGAGTCGTCCTCACCTCGGCCCTCCCAAACGCCAAATTTCCCGCCGCACACCCGCCTAAAGCGCGCTGGACACCGCGCCGTGACGTCGCCCGCACGCGCCATGGCCCACGGACGCAAGCTCGACAAGTACGGCGCGACCCAGTTGTCCCGGGAGAGCGAAAGAGGCAACCTCATCATGGTGAAGGCGGCATACGAGGCTGCACCCGAGGAGCTGAACCACGCAGACTTTGCCGGCTTTACCCCGCTGCAAAAGGCTGCACTGCAGGGCCACGTGCATGTCGTCGAGTTCCTCATCGACAGCGGCTGCCGAACCGATTGCGAATCCAATCTGAACCGCGACACGCCGCTCATCGACGCGGTGGAGAATGGCCATCTCGACGTGATCAAGCTACTCCTCGACAAGGGCCATGTGAATCCGCACCACCAAAACAAAAAAGGCCAGCGCGCCATTGACGTGCTGGACCACGAGCTCGACGACGCAGAAGATATCGAGAAGGAGCTCAAGGTGGCAATGCGGCGGCAGGTGGACACGACAACCAACGAAGATTACACCCAGAGCGGGTTGAGCCAGACCAAGTCAGCCTCACGGCTGCTGTACAACGAGTACAACACAGAGACGCTGGTCGAGAAGGCTGGAGACGGCGATATCCTGGCTGTGGGAGAACTAATCAACAGCAATATCAAGCCGAATATAGCGTGCGGCGTTGCTGCGTCACGGGGTGGTCACTACGATATCCTTAGTATTCTTTTGGCAAGCGGCCTCAAAGCCGATCCGGATCCTTCAAAACACAGCGAGACTCCAATGCTGGTCGCCATTGGCCGCGGCCATATCAAGATTGTGAATCTGCTGCTCGAGCAAGACAATTTCGACCCCACACGGCGGAATAGAGAGGGCAAAGCCTACTGGGAGATATCCGAAGACCGACAGGGTCCAAAATGGGAGCAAGAGAGGAGCCTGCTGAAGAAGGCATATGACAACTTCAAACTCACGCACAAGAGTCCTAAGAGGAATCGGAAAGAGCCGCCCGCGGCAGCTGCCCGCTTGAAACGCAAAACTTCACCGGCGCGTCGGGAGCGCACATCTTCTCCACGCCCTGAGCCGAAACGCGCACACCCGCCAAAGTCCACGACGGCAGCCCAAGCGCCTCAGAAATCGAGGCGATTGATGTCTGGAAAAGAGATGGCGAACCGCGAAGTGAAGCGGCGGCGGCGGGTGGTGGATGATGAAGATTCCGAGGAAGAGGACAGCGACGACGAGGTGCGGGCCCCGGCAAAGAAATCTGTCAAGCCGCGTGCTTTTAGCGAGGGTGAAGAGCACAAGCCCGTAAAAAAGATAAAGGATCGGTCGGAAGAGCAGGATGTGTCAAAACGGGAAGCAAGAGCCACGTCTCACGAAAGCGATGACGAGCCGCGACCCAAACCTACGGCGAAGATCCGCACCAAGGTCGAAAAGGTCCAGGCAACCAAACCCACGCCCGATCCCGATTCGCCAGACGAGAAGAAACCTGTAAAGAACAAGATACGTTCGAAACCATTAGACGAGACGAAGATGAAGAAACGACGTGCTTCGAATGATTCCATTGACGATGTCAAAGTGAAGAAGACGCCCACTGCATCCGCGAAATCAACGCCCGCTCCACCCGAGAAAGCTTCGACACCGGATTCTGTCCGCGAGAGAAAACAAGAAGAGCAGAAGCAGGCCGAGAAGCAGGCCGCCGAAACTAAGCGCAAAGCCGCAGAAGAAGCGGCGCGCAAACACGAGGAAGAGGAGGCTGCACGCAAGGCTGCCGAAGAGGAGGAAATGAAGGCGGAAGCCGAAGCCAAGCGAATAGCAGATGAAGCAGAAGCCGCTCACCGACGGGAAGAGGAGGAAGCTAGACAGCGAGCAGCCGAAGTCAAACGACAAGAAGAGCTCGAAACGAAGCGACAAGAAGCGCTCGCCGCCCGCCAGAACCGCATAGCGAACCTCCCACGAGCACTGAGAAGAGCGTGCGAGCTCGGTACCAACCGGCCTCTACACTTCTCAGGCGAAGAATTAGGCATCTCGGCCGTCTTCCTCCCCCTCTTCTACGCATCCTCGCAAGACCTGCACCCCGAAGGCCTTTCCACCCCTAACAGGTTCTACATCCCCTCCTTCCAAGTCGCCGGCATCCTCGGCCTCCGCGAACTCGACCTCGCTCACCTCGGTGCCCCCTACTGCACCTGGGAACGCATCCCCTTCACCCCGCAACAACGCGACCTCCTCCTCCGCCAATACGACGTCGCGCTCCTCGCCCAGGACTTCCGCTTCCCCATGGAAGGCACGCCCGGCTTCGACTACGCGAAGATCCAGGACTCGATCAAGCTCGCGCGCCAGCAGTTCATGGGCATGGAGGGCTTGTACTGGGTCGACGACCGCGTTCTTTTCCCGGCCGTCGAGAAGGTGGACTCGTTGCGTCCGCTGCTCGGGGAGATTGCGGATCGGGGCCGCTGGAGACGGGTCAGTGTCAAGGAGGTTGATGCGAGTAGAGTGGTGGAGGATAGGAGACATAGGCCTAGGAAGAGCTTTATGGATACTATTTTGAAGGTTGGGGCGGTTAATGGGGTTAATGGGGTTGTTGCTAGGGTTAATGGCGATGGGTGAGGAACGGGTGGTTGCGGTTTACACTTTTTTTTTGGGTGTCGGGGGACACGCATTTGTTGCTTTGAGGGGGAGGGAAGGGGGTAGGGTTGAGGGTTGAGGGGCTCTTGTGTGCGTGTGTGTGTACATGTCGGAAAAGAGATTTGAGGTTATAAGATGGAGATGGAGATTAAACGAGATGGGAGGAGAGGGGACAGGCCCAGTGGTGCATTCTTTCTAGGCCTACCGAAATGATGCATGTGGATGCCAGGGAAAGCGAATCGATACGATGTAGATGAAAGGCGTTTTTTTATCAAAAGATTGCGAAAAGATGAACATACTCTTTTTTTTTTTGCGGATGTGTGTGTGTGTGTGGCTTTGTAGGTGGGAAGTGAAGGGGACTTTAGCTGTGCTGTTCTTCTTTTTTTTTTTTTGATCGGGGGAGGGAAGGGCGGGTGGCTGGCTGGTTTTTTGAGGGAAGGGGAAGGGGGGATGGAGAGATGGAGAGAGGGGAGGGGAGATGGAGGGGAGAGGGGGGGTGGGTTGGTGGTGTGTGGTGTGTGGTGTGGTGATGAGGGGCTGCGATAAATAGCCTACATTTACATATATATTTATATATATATGTATATATCGAAAATATGACATAGTATGATGACGTTGTATTCCTTGGTTTTGCGTGGGTTTGTTGTTAATGTGTTTCGTTTTCGCTGCGTGGTTGTTGTTTTAGTAGATAGATATGGGTAGGTGGATAGGAAAGGGGGTTGGTTAGTAGATCGGGATCAGGATCTAGATCTAGATCTGTTTCTTTATGCTTGACTTTGAAGAATTTCGGCATCGAGCAAGGAGCGAGTCGAACTCGGTGGCTTGGGAGAAGCGGGGTTGGTTGTAGGGGGGGGATACGTGGTCTTTTGGATATCTAGGTTGTATGGGTGAAGTGCGTAGAGTGGAGGAAAGGTGAGGAGATGCGACGTGTTGGGGATGAGATGAGCGATTCGAGTCCGCTGGAATAATTGAATGGGTGGGTCTTTTGGGGGAGGTGGGAGGGTGGTGCATGGAATTTTGGGGTGTCCTGTGTGCGATTTTTTTTTGGTTGATTGTAGGCTGTGTTTTGGACACTCAATTGGGTCTCAATGCTTGGATATTGTGGAACGAAGATTATTGATAATGGTAAGCGAATGGTAATAGATGGATCCTGATTTGAACGTAAGGGTGACTGCGTTTTGGTGGGGTGGGTAGGGAGGTATTGGCTAGTTGACGCGTGATAAATGGGATGAGGGATGAGGGATGAGGGATTGTTTGTTTGAAGGCTTGAGAGGGAGGAGGGTTTGGGCTTGATTGTTGCGGTGCGACTCTGCATCATTTCAACGCTGATGTTGACCTTTTAAGCCGCTGCGAATTTTGTGGGTGGGCAGGTAGAGTGCGTGGTGGTGGCGGGGGGAAAGGAAGTCGTGTCCTCGAATGAATCGGATGGAAGAGTCGACGTGTTGTTTACAGGATGGGCTGGGACTGGATATTTGTAGTTGTTGGGGTTCTAGGCTGATTGGTCCGACCCCGCATGCATCATCTGACTTCAACTTCCTTTTTCCTTACCTCGTGCATGCATTATTCGCACGACGCCCTTGAATATCTTTCCCGGGCTTAGGAATGCTTTTGCAGGCGCAATAATTCTCGACTGGAAAGCTTTCCGATTATCTAGATTTCTACCCCTTGCGGCCCCCGCAAACGACCCCCCACCATTTTGACATCCTCTACCCATTTCGTTCCCACTCCACCATCCAACCTTCAATTCAACCCCGTGCTCTCACGCACCCACGCCCATAATGGCGCCCAAAAATAAAGGCAAAGGCAAAGACGACAGCGGAGCCAAGGACTCCAGCAAAGGCGGCAAAGCCGCAAGCAAAGAAGGCAAACTCAAACCGGCAACCAGCATCAACGTGCGCCACATCCTCTGCGAAAAGCACTCCAAGAAAGAAGAAGCGATGGAGAAACTCCGCAACGGCGCCAAATTCGACGAAGTGGCCAGGGAGATGAGCGAGGACAAGGCGCGTCAGGGCGGAAGTCTGGGCTGGAAGGTTAGGGGTAGCTTGTTGGCGGATTTCGAAAAGGTGGCGTATGAGTTGGAGCCGAGTACGACGGGGTCGCCGAAGTTGGGGGAGGTGAAGACTGGGGAGGGATATCATATTATCATGGTTGAGGGGAGGAAGTAGCTGGTGGGTGCAATGGGGTGGGATGGGATGAGAGGATGGACTTTTGGGGGATGGTGTTGTGATATACCCGGGTGTGGCAATAGGTGGTGGTTCATGTCATATTTATGCTGGGAGGGCTGATGTATCATGCATGGGCGTTAGGGATATAGGTATTAAAAATCGACATGACAACAATACCGCCAAATCCATCCCCATTCTTCATCCCGACTTGAAGGGTGTTTAGGCAGCCACGTGAACTCGCGTCGCGTTTGTGGTCCGTGCGGCGCTTGTTGCCTGAACTAACCTCGTGCATGTTTCCACCACATCCTCATCCCGACAAACTTTCCTCCTTCCAGCTCTTAATCCCTTCTGCTTTTCCCTCAAGCCATTCTCGGCTACACTGCGTGCGAACCGGTGATCAATTGTGTCTTCGATATCGTTTTCTTTTCCTTCCTAAAGAAAGCGCGCCGCAATCATGGCGGGTAAAGAGGCGACGGTGTTTATTCTGGATCTGGGCGAGACCATGGGTGAGATAAGGTATGGAAGGAAACAGTCAGATTTAGACTGGGCGATGGAGTATGTGTGGGATAAGATTACTACGACGGTATGTTGAATTGGGTTGTTTGCTACACACCGGATGGGAAGAGGACTGATTTTTGGCGTTAGGTCAGCACTGAACGGAAGACGGCACTGATGAGTGTCATTGGGGTCAGGACGGATAGTAAGTCGATGAGGGGATCTTGAAAGGAAGCATGTGCTAATTATTGGGTAGGAACGGATCTTCAGGGCGTCATAAAAGATGACGAGGGTTATGAGAATATCACGGTGTTTTCCGAACTCAAAGCGTACGTTGGGTTACTATCAATTGATGGGTTTCGCTGATTTGTCGCAGATACCTTCTTCCCGACATTCGCAAACTGCAAGGCAATCTCAAGCCTAGCTCGACAAGCAGTGGTGATTGTGAGTATTTTTCCTATTATCGACACTCCTGGCTGATAGGCTTTAGTGTTGTCTGCAGTTGCGGTGGCAATTATGCAGATCGACAAAGCAACATCGGGAAAAAATGGCAATCCACTCAAATATGACCGTCGAATAATCATCGTGACGGATGGAAGGGGGCAGATGGACACGTCGGACTTGTCGGGATTCACGAGCAAGATCAGGGGAGACGATAATCCTGATGCGAAAATAGAACTTGTGCTTTTGTACGTATCGTCATTGGGACTTAAGATGTATATTCTAATTCGATACAGAGGGGTCGATTTCGATGATGCAGAGAATGGGTATAAGGAAGAGGACAAGGACGACTCCAAGGCAAGGCTTTCGGACCTGGGAGATATCCAATTGCTGACTTTATAGGAACAAAACGAAGCCACTCTCAGAGAGTTTGTCGAGGATTGTGGCGGCAGCTTTGGTACCCTTGCTGAAGCTGTTGAGCAGCTACAGATTCCACGGATTAAGGAAACGAGGCCCACACCAAGCTACAGGGGTACACTTACACTGGGCGATGCCGTCAACTACCAATCTACCCTCACAATCGATGTCGAACGCTATCCTTGCACCATGGTCGCGAAACCGCCATCGGCAAGCTCCTTTGCGGCACGATCCGATCTGGCGGGGTCCGGCACACAATCAACCGGGACGGTGATGGGCGATGAGTACCCCATGGACGGTCAACTCTCCGCTGTGCGAAACCAGCGTGTACATCAAGTTGATAACCCCGACGATCCCGGCCAGAAGATGAACGTAGAGTCCGACGAACTCGAACGTGGTTTTGAGTACGGCCGCACTGCAGTGCATATTAGCGAATCAGACGCCAATGTGGTGAACATCGAGACGACACCTGGGCTGGAACTTGTCGGTTTTATATACGCCGACCAGTTCGACCGATATCTCGCCATGTCGCGCTCCAACCACATTGTTCCGCAAAGGTCGAACCCACAAGCGAAGCTGGCCCTTTCCTCCTTCATCATGGCGTTGTATGAAGCCGAGTACTATGCAGTCGCTCGTCTTGTTACAAAAGAGAACAAGCCGCCACTCATCGTCCTCTTGGTACCGCGCATCGAGCTGGACACCGAGGCTCTGATCGAAGTCGAGCTCCCCTTTGAAGAAGATATGCGCCGCTACAAGTTTCCTCCTCTTGACAAAAAGCTCACAGTGTCTGGAAAGGCAATCACCGAGCACAAGGATCTCCCCAATGACGAGCTCATACAATCAATGAGCGACTACGTCGACGCCATGGACCTTTCCACCTTCGGCAGGGACGACGAGGGCGAGCCAACAGAGTACGCAAAACCAGAAGACACATACTCACCTCTACTCCACCGGGTGAGCCAGATCATCCGATGGCGAGCCACGCATTCCGACCCGACACTCCCGCTCCCAGGCCCACCCCAAATCCTAACCAAATACTCCCACCCACCCGCAGAGCTCCTCCAAAACGCCGAAGACCAGCTCGCCGCCCTCGCAACCGCCGCCGACGTCAAGAAAGTCCCGCCCAAAACAAAAGGCCGCGGCAAACGCTCCCGCGCGGACGCCGAAAAGCCGCTCTCGGGCCTCGACGTCGACGCCCTCCTCGGAAACCCCAAGCGCGTCAAAATCGACGCCACGAACCTCATTCCCTCGTTCAAGCGCGCCATCAACGCTACCGACGACCTCGACGCCATTCAGGAAGCTGCCGACGCCATGGCTGCCGCGATCCGCAAGCTTGTCAAGAACAGCGTTGGCGACTCGGCGTACGGAAGGGCGTTGGAGGCTATGCGCGTTATGCGCGATGAGATGACCGAGATGGAGGAGCCGGAGATGTGGAATTCGTTTGTGAGGGTGTTGAAGAAGGAGTTGTTGGGTGGAGAGCTGGGGGGTGATCGGAGGGAGATGTGGTGGAAGGTTAGGGGGTCTAGGTATGGGTTGGTGGATCGGAAGAAGTGCTTTGCTAGTGGGGTTACGGAGGATGAGGCGAGGGAGTTTTATAAAGGTTGAGATTGTATGATTGTATGGAAGAGCGAGACTCTTGCAGGGCGCAGTGAGCTTGTATGTTGAGAAGCTAGTTGGTCTGCATATAGTACTGTTTCGCTGTATAACGTATGGTGTTGTCATCTTCCTTTCTATTTGGAACGGTGTAGCTGCGACCATTTTCTGATCGTTCATGCTCGTTCCGTTGGTTTATCGATCATTCCATCTGAAAGCTTTTACTGTGACAACGAACATGTCTAAAGCATATATTGTGTATCCTATCCTGTTCACTCCTCCTGAATTATTACAGGTCTGTGTGGGCTTCTTGATGTACCTGTCTGTTGTATGTATGTCAAGAGGGAAGATTTCGTTGCGATAGTATGGGGTTGGATCTAGCGCGGAGGATGTACATGTTCTTTTTGTGCTTGATAAGTTTACTTATTTGGTTATGTGGGTATTGTTGCACACGGAGATATGCGCTGGTAAGTACCTTGGGACGGGACGGGATGGGGTATAGCTGACTTGGTTCATTTAGTGAGATGAGGGGGAGGGGGGAGGATAGGTGGAAGAGGAAGGTGACTGGCGTTTTAGTCAAGGTGGATGCTAAATAAGGAAGATTAAGCCGGTAAAGGCTTCTAAGGTTGCATAAATTCCTTGGCTTAGCTTCGGTCAGTTGAACGGATTTGAGACGGTCTAACACACACTTGGTTCACTGTAGAGTTGGAACACACAATCGTTTCTAGTTGTGTATTCTTTTTACAGGTTCATATAGCGGCCTGAAAGTCAATGAAACTGGCATCTACCCTTCCCTTCCCCTTTCTAGTATACGGAGGTACTGCTGCATTCAGTAATGGTGTCTCTGGGTTAAATGTCGTGGTGTTTAGCATCGTTGTGCTCGTATTGGACAGGGACCACCAGTCATCGCTAGGAAGCTCCGTCGGCAGGTTAGAGAAGTACGTCTGATCCGGCATGTCAATGTAATCAGGATCAGACGGTTTCCAGGGCCAGCACGAAGCATCTATATCAGCTACGACCGAGGTGAAAGCGTGCAGAGTTTCCGGCATCGTGGGTTGGGTGCAAGGTGGCAAGCTCGCTTCCGAATCCTCTTCGACCCCTGGTGACGAGTTTATTGAAGTGTGAGACTGTCGGCTACTGTCAGAAGAAACCTTGTCTTGGACGTATTCCCTAGATAATCTCTCTGGAAAGTTCCGTACGAGGACTTCTAGGCGAGTTTTTAAAGTCTCTTCGATAGGTCCCACGAGTTTCTCTATGGCGATCTTTAATTCTCTCCGGACTTTGCGTGGAAGTTCGCGACTCATCTACGCTTTGTATTCTGCAAGCTCCATGCGTTTCGGTGGTGTATCGTCTCGTTCTTCCAATAAGGAGTCCTCCTGGTCATCGTAGTCTGAATATTTTAGCTATTGCTATTATGAGAACATGCAGATAGCAGACTCACAGGGTGAGGGAAGAAGGTTAGTATGAGATTCCGGAAAGATTATTGTGTAAATGATCTTCCATTTCTCTTCCTCGTTCTTCTTAGCTCCGAACATGCGCCCTCGCGCCTTGACCTGCTGCAGTTGGTTCCTGTCCAAACCGTCCATGAGGTCTTCTTGCCTGACGGGGTTTCCAACGAGAGAGCAGGAGTGTTTCTGCAGTATTTTCTCGTCCTCGAAGTATTGAAAGCAATCTTCACATCGAAATAGGAACAAATCACAGCGATACAGATGTTCCCTGATTCACTGTCAATATGATACTACCAGAGGAATGAAAAGGATATGTACTTGACTCTGGCTATTGAGGCAAATCCTGGACCTGCACATGGTCCCTGGTCGTGATACCTCTGAGGGTTGTGCTTGAAGTACGGACATGCGAACCGCTTGGAGGGGTTGACATCATTTCCGGTGGAATTTCCATCCCGCCTGGGTCGTTGATTCGATGATTCCAGATTTGCTGGTGGGCTACTATTCGAAGGACCAGACGATGACAGGAAAGGCGGTAGGTTGTGAAAACTGTCAGTGGCGCGCATTGACTTTTATATGGCCGTGTGGTCGCATGCACATAAGTTGCGCATATCTTACATGAGTGGCAAGCACATGACCTTCAACCTTATTGGTCGCACTCGATCTCGACCGGTGAATATTGCGAATACGAAGGGCTTGCGCCTTTCTCTAAACAGAGCCATGGGAAAGTCGCAGAACATAGACATAGTTTTATAGACTTTTCGGAGGCACATTTTAGCATGGCTGTGGGAGAACTCGAACAATGTATGGGCTGAGAGGAACAGGGATGTAGAAGGCAAAAAGCAAGACCAGCGATGATTGGTTCAATCGAAACGTTCGAGGTGTTCAAGAGGCTCTCTAGGCGGTCAGCAAGGGCCTGACGCCTTGTTGCCATGAAAATCTTTTTGAGGCGAATAGAACAACGCAGGTGAAAGAGATAATCTACAATATCTTTTTCCTTTCTCTATTTATTTGTGTTTCACATTTTCGCTTAGACTATGGGCTAGGAAAATATGGTGAAGTAAAGAGACAGACTTACTACAGCAGGGATCTTGACGCGGACTTGTTAACGAAAATTACAACCAACAACCACGTCATATAATCTTACGGCCTTTGGATAGCGGTAATACCCCAATGAAAGGACATCTGGGACCCCGTCATGTGGATGATAGCGTACCTTGTGTCCGCGAACCTCTGCATTCAAACATGCTTGGTCGTACTAATTCGCCTCTCCTCTTCGGGGCTTGATTCCGAGTACAGGTGATTCTTCAATCTACATTCATAGAAACGGCAAAGGCGATTATGGAGTGATTATAAGAGAGGTGCTTCGTATGGGCGAGAAGCGGATATCCGGTCTATCCCATAGTCGTGAATATGAACGGAGTGTAGAAGAGACATTATCATAATACTTTGGAAGTGACCATCTGAACCTAAGGGCAACGTGGTATGTACGAAAGACAATAGTGTGGGTAAAAGGGTTCAAGTTCCAACCATGGGTCGTTTTGAACCAACATGTCGTCCAAAAATCCTTCCGGTGTATACAGATTAGTTGGAAGATACTTCCATACAGTCAGTCCTCTTTACAGTCGGACTGTAAGAAAGTACACTAGTCGTTGTACTAACTAAAGAGGTTTAACGTACTGTATACAGCCACGCGCAGCAGAACCAGTGTAATATCCTCCGCCCGCGAAATTGGCATGTAAATGGATGACAGTAGAGTAGCCACTGTTAAATAATATATAGTCATTTCTGATTTATAACAGAATTGATTTGCTTGCTTTGTAATGCTCTTCAGCCATTTACAGACTTGTAAAAGACGTTAGCTATTTATAGAGTGATATGTGTAAGCTATTGTGAGCCCGAGCTTTTTTTGCTAACCGCGTGGCATCTAAACGTCAGCAGAGCCACTGCTCTTTCCATCCTCCACCTTTTCATCATCTCTTTCCGAACTCTCAAATTTTCGTCCAAGGCCGTACAATGACTTTAACAACGCAACGCGCCAAGGCGTTCTCATTCTATCGCCTCCCTGACGAATTACTTCTGGACGCTGCTGCCTATCTGGATAACTCTGACCTTCAACATTTCGCCCTCACCTGCCGAAAACTCCGCCCAATTGCACAGGAGGTACTGTATCGGTCACCAACGCTGCCCGATCCAATGACTGAAAAGAGCCATGTATGGTGTTTCCTTCGCACTATACTCCTACGCCCCGACCTCGGAGCTTTTGTGCAGCAGCTGAAAGTGTCGACCACGTGCCGAAACGTGACTTGGTCGCATGATGACGCAGCTTGCTCTCCAATTTACCTTTGTCCACTTGATCTTACCGAGACACGGGACATGATGGAGAAACAGCTCCTCGGATTCAAATTTGCCTTAGACTCCGATTGGTCTGAGTTGTATAATCAAGGTTTCGAGCCCGCGTTAGTCGGCGCGATGATTGCAATCTTGCCAAACATGAACACTCTCCACCTTTGCCACCTCAGACCTACCTGGCCCGCAGGTGGACGCAGAAATGGCGGATGTGTGCACGCAGAAACGAGTTGGTACTACGGTAAAACCATGGCTACTAGCTTTAGCCTCCCGAAACCACCAAAACTGACTTCTTTTACTATGGATGGGAGTGTATCTATGCTTATGCTAGGGATGTCAAATCTACAACGCTTTGACATCTCTCTGACCACTCGGCGTCTGACAGTTGATTCGGCGATACCGGCATTACCGTCCAGCATCAGCACAGTAACGATTCGATGCAGTCTCGTACTTTTTGTCTTCGGCAATATACCTTATAGCGATGTCAACAACAACAGCAATGAAGACAAGCACAACTATATACGGCTCCTCATTAGCAAACTGCCAGGGCTCCGCCATCTTAATATCGCGATTCGGAGACCCCTTAAGTCAGACCAATCTAATTACTATGGTACCGCGGGAGAATTTCGATACGGTACCCTGATCGACTTGCTTGTGGATGCTGGTCCGACACTGGAGACGCTTACCATCGACGATTCTAATACTACATTTCTTCCGCTTCGTCATATGGAGTATTGGCTCAAACACCCCAAGCCTGTCGCCACACTGAAATGTTTCAAAAAGCTTCGCCATTTTTCCGCCCGCATTGAAGCCCTCCACCCCTCTGAAATTTCTACATACAATATCGAAGACTTTTTCCCAGACTCCATTGTATCGATTGAGGTTATGGGACGCGGTACCTCAGAGGGCGGATGGTTGGTTTGGTCGGAAAAGGTCCTGGCATTGAAGCAGCTAGGTCATCTCCCAGCGCTTGAACGCGTCGTATTGTTGTGCCGACATGACCGTGTTCTTAATTCAGAATATGTGGTTTGCGAAGAGATTACACAAGATGGGGACTCCATGGTGAGAAGAATGTATCCCTCTATGAGCTGGGAATCAATCGAGTAACATAATCAATTTGTGGGCTATTTATTGATCTCTTATGGTCACGGCTACATGGAATGAACGATCAAAAGCCTTTCGTATCGTGTCCGTTTTTCGTTATCCCCCGTACTTCTTCGTTTTCATTCCACTACAACAATTCAATCATGTCTACAATGCAGGATACTGTCCACCACGTGTCCATAACTCCATCAAGGGTCCACCGATGACGTCTATCCCTGACGACCATCTTGCAAAGAACTTTCAGGGTTCTAAAAAAGTTGTAGACCCAGCCAAATAGCAACCAACAAAGGCAGAAGGGAAAGGAACATCATCCACACAAGCGGAAGAGGGCTCCTACGGACCAAGATGACATCGTCCGCGCAAATTTCTGTCTTTTTCACCTCATCGTCCTCGCAGTCGTCTATCTGTTCCACCCTAGCGTCCACAAATTCTTCATCCTGCTCCCCCACCTCTGTATCTGCGACACCATTGAACTGGACCTCAGAAGCGCTGCGCTGCGTCTCTGTACTCAAATCCGGAGACTCATCCACTGCGGCATGCACCGTCTCCGCGTCTTGGTCCTCGGACGTGGGGACGGAAACCTCCGCATCTTGTTCCTCGGTCTTGCCGACAGAAACCTCCTCATCTGGCGGCTTGGATTCCTGATCTTTCTTGGCCTTCTTGGCTGCTTTCCGACGTTGACGTCGGCGTTGCTCCTTCGTGAGTGTCTTTTCCTTGGGTTCGATGTGGAGTGGCGCCTTGTCAGGATCGATCTCGGTAGCGTGCTCCTCATTTTCCTCCTTCTGCACGGCTTTTGAGGCAGGTTCTTCTATCATAACCTCAACCTCCTCTTGCGCGGCCTGCACGGCAGGATCTTCCATGCTATCCTGAAAGTTCTCTTGCTCAGCCTGTGCGGCAGCATCTTCCACGATATCCTGAGCGTTCTTTTGCTCAGCCTTTGCGGCGGGCTCTTCTACGCTATCCCCACCCTCCTCCTGTGCGGCCGTTGTGAGAGGCTCTTCTATGATACTCTCACCCTCTTCTTGCGTGACTGTGGCGGAAGGCTCTTTCACGCTATCCTCAGCGTCTTGCGTGGCCTGCGCGTCAGCATCTTCCACGCCATCCTCAGCGTTCTCTTGCTCGACTTTTGCGGCAGGCTCTTCTATATTATCCTCACCCTCCTCTTGCGTGGCCATTGCGGAAAGCGCTTTCACACTATTCCCAGCGTCATCCTGCGCGCCCTGCATGTCAACACTTATCATGCCATCTCCACCATCCTCCTGCGCGGCTTGCGCGGAAGCATCTGTCATGATATCCTTACGCTCTTCCTCTTGTACGGCCATCGCATCAGCCTCTTTCTTCTTATTCTCATCGGACTCCTTTTGTAGCCTTCTCGTGATGGACATGAACAATGCGTACTTCGGGTCCCTTTTCACAGCACACCAGGCATTAGCCTCATCGACAGTGAATCTATCCTCTCCGTCCTTGGGAGTTGTGCCGTAGTGAAAAGCAGTCTCCGCGAGGGCAACGAGGACCGGATCGTTCACATCGTGAATGTGCCTACACACAATTTCTGCATCGGGGACCGTGGGCTTTCGCGCAGAGACGTGCTCCACACACTTCTCGGTGATGGGGGCGGTCACGTATTCCTTCATATCCAGAGTCTTTGCGGCCGCGCGAATCTCGAGGGCTTCCATGATATCGAACTCCGGCATAGTAATCCCTGATGGTGTCTCCATGGTGCACACGTCCTTGGCCCATTTACAGATAGCATGGATGGCCTTATCAGTGCACTCGGGACTCAGCTCGACTGCTTCGCACTCCGGGTGATCCAAAATATACGCACGCAGAAACAGGGAGACAGCCACCAAGGGAAGCTTGGGCGCAGTGTGGAAGTCGTAATGCTCAGGGTTTATATGGGGGGTGGTCCCTTCGTCGTCTGTCGCCTCATGCTCAGGCTTCTTGACACAGAGGGCAACATTGCCGCCTCGAAGGAGATCCCTACGCTCGGATGCGGGCCAGTTCCGGATATCTTCACCATAATGCATACCCTCTATTTTGGTAATCGTATCGGCGATAGCCAGGTGCGCGCGTGATGGCACGCCCAAACGCCCGAGCTCGCGAGCTTTGTTGGGACCGTCAAGATCGGGGTTGGCGGTGGGGACATGTTTAGAAGCGCGTGATGCCGACCGAGAGGAGGAAGAAGACTGGACGGAGAGGGGCGTGATGGACCTCGAGTGCGCGGATATCGTGGACGAAACTGGGACGGGTGCGACGGATGACGAGCGGGAAGTGGAGGCGGATGAAGCTCGAGCTGCTGAATCAAATTAGGTTTCCTGATCTGCAGGTATAATGGGGTAGTGCGAAATTTTGAAAGGGGACGGAAGAAGGGTGTAAAGGATTCTACGTACATCGTTGGGACGCCTTCCTGCGGCTAGACGGCACTTCAAGATCAACCAGGTGGGTGAGATCGATCACTGCCTCTGTAGGCCATGACGTGAACATGACCATTTATTCTGGGGCTTGGTTTTGCGCAACTGCGGAAGGGAAGTAGTAGGTTTAGAGATCAGTGTACGTTGAGTTTTTGTTGTCGGGTCGCGTCGTGAAAGGGGGTTGTGAAGTAAAAGCAGTTGAAAATGCCGAGTGCGAGAACTTATATAGCGAATTCCGCGTTGGCATCCCAGTTTCCCGTTTGCCGGGACAAACGCAACCCGCAGGAGTGGTATGGAGCTCAACGTTGAGCGGTTGCATGGTCTGTGCGTCGATGAAAGATGGGTCATGTTACTAAAATTGGGATGGTATAATTATCGAAGTAAAACGTTCTGTTTAGGAGATAAATCTATTGGGATGAGCTTTATAAGCAGTGGCATAACAAATGCTAATCTAGCTCCTCATACCCACAGTAAGAGCCTCATGTTTTCACTAGAGAAACTAGGACAGTTTATACTGCTCGAGGTACAGAGGCCTTCTAACTTATATGAAATGGAGGATTCAATGCGATAATGCTGTCGCAACGTAGTATATAATATGGCAAGAGAGCAGCTGATTCAGTCACGTGAACATACTATTCAAAGTCGATTAGGCTATGCGTTAGTCATTTTATTAGTCAAGTGACCGCATAGATCTAGGAACATCGCATGAATATATCGATAGCCACAAAGTCTAGGGCATATATTCATCTCGGTACGCTACGAAGATGACTCGCGATAGAACATAGGAAAATGGTACATGACACTGAAACTCATATCTAAATGCAACACGATTAATTAAGATACACAGTCCTTATACTATTTTCACCGGGAAGAATATGTGTACAGAATTCTATTCTATACAGCACAGAAGTGGTACTAGATTAAGAAAGGAAGAGATGCAATACGTATGTCATAGCGATTAATAGGCTCAAAGGTTGCTGGTAGGAACTAGAAGTGCTGTACTAGTCATGAAGGAGGGTGCATATTCACTTATCGGAGCAGAGGTGTCACGGACGGAAGCATTTTATATCATATCTTTCTCATTATTTCATACTATCCACCATATGGAATGTCATCATTGCCGATCTAAGATGGCAAAGAATAGGGAATCGACTGATGCCCGGCTACAATCATGTCAAAATACCTGCAAAGGATTTCAGGGAAGATACCGTTGACCCGCTATTAAATCAAGGAAGAGGGCAATGTACCGAAGCACAGATGGCACATTCATGTTGCATCTTCTACGTCAGACGTAGAACAACGAAGCGACGGAGAGTCTCTACATCCTCTTCGTCACCATCATTCTCATCTTTCTCCTCATCCGTAGTCTGCTTGCCCTTCTTAGCAGCCTTTGCAGCCTAGCGGCGTTCAATGCGCTGCTGTGTGATCTCTTCCCGTGAAAGTTTCGCAGGAGTGGGAGCCGCAGGCACATCGTCCTTGCCCTTATTCAGCTCATCTTGAGCACGATCATAAGCTGCCTCATATGCCTTAGTAAGAAGAGCGTTCTGGGGATCAGCACCAAACTTCGACCACGCCCTATATTGGCTCCAGGTGAACTTGCCGGGCTCGTTCTTCGTCTTGTCTACAGGGGTGATGGCCACCATGCGCTCAACAAGGGCGACAAGGAGTGTGTTCTCGGCATCGTTCTGGGCGTAGTGCTGGATGAACTTTGTATCCTTGAAGGATGGGAAACGCTTGGAGACGATATCCATATAGGAATCCTTGACACGCGACACATACTGGTTCATGCCCAAGACTTCGGCGGCATGGATGATGTCGAGGTTGGGACCAAGTTGATCCATCAACGGGGTATCCATCGGGATGGAGTACACGCCACGTGTCTTAGTGATGCCGTTAGTCCAGTCCGTAATCACCTTAGCTGCATCCATGGTGATTTCGGTCTCCAGATATTCGATGTTGGTAGCGTCAGGGTTTTTCATGATCAGTTCACGAATGACTGATGAGGTCACAACCATGACCAACAGCGGTGCCGTGAACTCGGTGACCTCGTTCTTGTCGTCCTTAATAAGAAGCGAGAATGTACCTGCCTGAAGAGCGAGGTTTCGGCGAGCCGACTGCGACCAATTGAGCAGATTCTCTCCACCGCGCAGAGTGCGCATGGTGTCTAGAGTAGTGTTCAGCGCGAAGGCAATTGGCTCCTTCTTAGCGTAACCAATTGAAGGGCCATGGTTGTCGGTTCGGTCGGCGCGACCGCCGCCACGACCAGGGACATTATGTTTTCCAGCCATGGTAGTTTGGAAGGTGTACAGTTGTGTTATCGTTTGGTAGAGTATTGGTATTCGTATCGGAGGTTGTGTTGAGGGAGTTTGTGGGTGTGTGGTATAGAAAGATTATCGTGGGGTGCGGGCGTGGTTTATATACTCAGTGGCGTAGGGGTCGTTTGTACACTTGGCTGGGTGCAGTGATTGCAGAACGCTACAACCGGAATTGTGGAGGCACAGTGAATGCACGTGACCACATCAAACAGCAGAACCTTTGAACCTCACGGGCGGGGGAAGGGGCTCCCATACGCATTATGAAATAACAAAGTTATATTATACTAGGGTGACAATACAGTAGAAATCAGCGGTCTGCGAGCTCTTAAACTACTTTTAGTATGTCTAGGTAACGTCATGTCCGCGATACAATCAGCAAACAGCAATTCATTTGCTATTGTGCAGTCTCAAACGACAAATTTCTCAGTTTTGCAAATTTTGCATGTTTGTCATTGTTCTCATTGTAACAGTTGCCAGCTCCTGGATTAACGTAGCCCATGGCAAACCCTAAACAATATGGACCGAGACGTAACATATCATTAGCTTCGTGGTCTATCATGCCTTGGAATTCAGGGCGTCACATTAGAGACAAACCTATCTTCCCCACTTCACTTCTTTTGCTAGGGTTTTTGATTAGTAACGGCAACCATAAATTTTGTACATTCTTCATTTCATAATTTGACTCGACAGGTACTGCTGTAGTGACCAGACTGTAAGTTCTCTCGTATTTCGTTAGTAAATACCTAAACGCAACCTCAAGAACTAGACTATTATAGACGATAGACTCATCCTTTAATGTTCCTCAACACGGTCCTTTCATAATTAGACAATTCACGTCATGCAGACTTAAACGGTTGGCCTGAGTGCTTCTCGAGCACGGACCTAGTATGTTTACCCGGGCATTTTGCTGTATATCCCTATTCATTCCTATTTGAGATAATGCTCTGTACGAGATAGTTTTCTGTAAGCAGCACGCCGTCATGTATTCCATATCATTATCCTTGTAAAGGCGTTGTTGGTATTTTATTTCGCGCACTGAAGTAGTTACTACACAGGATTCAAGAACGCACCATTCCTTCCACCAGAATCTAGATTTTAGGACTACGCAGGATTTTGGCGAAGCGGATGATTGTAACTGCCTGGCTCATTTAAGAACTGAACTGGTAAGCCTGATGAGTCGTGTGATACTATTTTATAACGTGAGCTTTATGGTGTCGCTAGACTCTAGCTTTATCTTGGCTTTGAACAAAAAAAAGTGTAGAAGTTAGATCGGACTTTATAGCAGCGGTCGCTCGCACGTAGGAATCAAGCGCATCCTCAAGTAAGCATATGTAATCCGGATACGAGCCTAGCGCATCCTCGTGTGAAAGTTTGGCCTAGTAATACCAATTCCAGACCTTGCGGATCTTGGCGTAAGGGAGCATATAAGAACTAAAGAATTCAACCGACCGGCAAGTACGGAAGCGATAGCGCCTCCTTATATGGAGCCTGACCTATCAGTTCAGCTCTAAAAAGCCGTTTGGGGCTACGGTTCAGTGCATTGGAAGGATTTCGATGTGAGGAAGGGGGTAAGGAACCCGTTTAGGGTCTTCAGTAGCTCATTAGCGAGTAAACAGCTTCTAGATCACGTCAGACACTCGTATGTACTGATCGACTGATTGTGGCGGTATGCGATCTAGAGCGTGGTAGTAGACGTTTGCACTACGCGATGTTCCTGCGGGAGGTGCGTATCTTGGTTTTACACTGTCCCTCAGGAGTTAATCGGCCTTCGCCGACGTGATTTGTTTGCGAAGGAAGAGCAGGTGACATCTGGTAGCGGCTACCCATGTCTGATGTGAATGGAACGCTAGTTTAGATCGTAGTCTCACCATGTACATGGGTGCAAAATTCAAGTACAAAAGCTCACCTAGAGTCTCCCAGTGTTCCTTACCACATCGACCAGTTTCCTACCTGGCATCAATAATTCGGGACCAGTCCATAACAATTTCTTTTCAACGGCCCACCGCTAATACCATATCCCCACCATGGTTTATTGGTCGAGGAATGGTTGGGGAATTATTCTCCTCCTCACTGCTGCCACTCTCTTCACCGGGACAAATCCTGCCGTGCTGCCTCGTGCTCTCCTAAAAGCTCGAGATGGACTCAAGGCGGGGATGAACATAGGACAACTTGTTTCGGCAATTCTTGATTACTTGAAAGACGCGAACGCATACGTATGTTCCAACGCAGATGTTTGATTGAAGAAAACCTTATTGACTACGAACTCAGGATGAGGACATCGAGGATAGGTGTATCCTTGCTATAGGAACATGGCGAGGCGGGGAGTGCACCGGAAATATCAAATGTGGTACCGGCATATCGTATACTGAGGTCGGGCCGTGGAACAACTGTTATCTCAACGGTGTGAACCAGCTTTACAATAAGGATTTTGGCCATTTCAACATCACTTACACCCAGGCTGGCGGTGTCAATAGCGACAGAGATGGGTACGTAGCTCTCGTTCGACTACCCCCCTGTACGTGTGTCATAGCTAACACTCATCCCACAGTCTTCATCACCCAGTTATCGAAATCGAGGGATTCGAAGGGTCCCTTGAAATTCAACCTTTGGCGGACGCATATAGTTCCGACGGTGGCAATGTCTGCAAGGCCATGAGAGACTTCGACGAAAGTCTTGGCTGGACTTGTGGATTCCCTGTGGCAGGTGCACACTCGTTCTTCGGAATGTCCATCATTCCCGACGATGATCCCGAACCTGGATTCACCCCGGGTTGGTGTACCGCGCACGTCAATCAGTACCAACGTAACGAGTACAGGACTGGGGCGAAGTACCGTTTCGACGTTGTAATGTACGACGCCGCAGGGAAGCAGATTGGTCATACGCAACGAGATGAGGTCGACGACTCAGGAACACTTACTGTCACCTCTCGCCTGCCATATGTTCTGATCCTACATTCGGGACAAAACGACAACGATTTCGTTAGCTTCGAATACGCTGGACAGTCATGGAGTTGCGATGATAATGACGGTGGTGATCATTCTTGTACGCTCGGAAATGGCCAAGAGCATGGATATGAGAATGGTGATCGCGAAGGTGATATGGGGTGGACTTGCGACACCGGGTCCACTACTCCACCTGTTGCACTCGGAAGGAAGTTCTTGATCGCGGGCGACTCCATCACGCACGGAATGGAGGGCGATTGGACCTGGAGATGGCGACTCAACTACTGGTTGGGCCTCAACCATGATATCGAGTTCGTCGGGCCATACGGTGGTACACACGGACCCACGCCAAATTCAGCGGTCTATCCTTCGGCACCTTTGTTTGCGGGGGAAGCTGAGCGAGCAACGACAGACGTAGTAGGACTGTATGCCTCGGGCATCCCTGGTGACTTCGCCGCGCAAGGCCACGGTGGGTGGTGGGGCCGACAAGCTGCGCAGGTCAGGTACACCATCCACGACTGGGTTGTCACCTATCAACCAGACTATCTTCTGATCCTCCTCGGCTTCAACGATTTGGGATGGTTCGTCAGCGGTCCGGAAGGGCTGATTGGAAACATGGGAGCACTCGTCGAGGCCGCTCGCGAGGCAAAGTCAGACATCAAGATTCTTGTTGGCAATGTGGTCGATCGGGCTTTCATCGATGGTCGCCAGGATCTCGTTGACAATACTAAAACGTACAACGAGCAGCTCAAGAGCACTCTTCCCAATTGGTTTCGTTGGATTTCCCCCATTACCTACGTCGATGTCAATTCCAACTACAACTGCCGTCCAGGAGGCTGCCCCGACGGCTACGATGGACTACATCCTAACTCCTTGGGCGAATATCACATCGCGGAAGCATTTGCCAAAAGCCTCAAAGCCGATTGGGGTTTCACCGGAGACGACTTTTCCGTTCCTGCAAACCCAGAAGCAAGAGTCGTTAACACACCAACAAATCTGATCTGTGCTGTCTACCCCGAAGGCATCTATATTGCCTGGGCCGCAGATGGACAGGCAAGAGGGTACGAGATCCGCACTCGTCTGGAAGGTCAGTCCGATTGGTGGTCTTCGGGAGTCGTCTACCCATCTACCTCCGCCAGTTTTACGTCATGGGTCCTTGAGGGCCAAACCTGGGAGTACCAAGTCCGCACGAAGGGTGACAACGATGATCGCTCTGCCTGGGCGGACTCCGTATTCTGCACGGCGCATCCCAAAACCGCCCCCGCACCAAGTAAAATCACCTCAGCGCCCTCGGGTGACGGCATACAGATGAACTGGGAAGCCGTGTCGGGATACGATGTCAATCGCTATGGCGTCATTGTCTGGGACAGAGATACTGAAGGCTCTTTCATTTCAACGACTGCTGCTACATGCTGCGGCTCCTTTATCGGCGGCCTCAAGTCAGGCCACCGCTACAGTGTCTGGGTGACCACCTACATCAACATGCAGAGCTCCTGGACAGGTGACGCCGAAATCGTTGGCGGTATACCTGGGTCAGGCCATGAGGTCATCATTAATGGCGGAGTGCCAAGCGCAATCAGTGGCCTGAACGTAGTAAACCAGGACCCTACTACCATCACGCTCTCCTGGGACGCCGCGTCTGGCTCTGCGGCAGGATATGCCATCTACTTCCGCAGCATTCGTACGGGAGCTGAGACGGAACAGTCTGCTGTCGGCACAACGATAGACACATCGTATGGTGTAGGCTTCCTATTCCCCGGTACGTGGAACTACGAGTTCTGCGTCTCGGCGTTTAATGGTAACCTTGAGTCGAGTACGACGTGTATAGTGCCGCCGGTTTATCCAGGGTACGAAAAGAGAAGTTTGGCTACCGGCAATTCCACCACTCTGGTGAACGGGACGGAGGTTGCTAATGTTACGGTCACTATGGCTAACAACCCAGCGTTACGTGGATTGTTCCATGCGATTTATCACAACGAGACTGCGGTAACCATGGGGGCTCCACTCAACGCCACTTTCGTGTAGGAGATGTACATAATTTGAAGACGAAATCTGCTAGAAACACCTAGCTCTGATATATGATAAAGCTCCTATGTACTGATTACTGGCGAAATGAAATGCTTAGTGTTTATAGGAAAAATTAAAGCTTCAGTCTTTCTAGTCAGATGAAACTGCTGGTGATTAACAAGTAATATAAACCTTCGCATTTCCTTCATCCTCTTTTCACATAGTATTCAAGAACGTTTAACATAAAACAACATTACATGTGTTAATGGCAACAGCATGAACATTGATGGTTGACGCCTTAATCGATCCTCCTTGTATTTCGCGAAACGATCGAGCCTTGATCGGAATCATTTCTTCAGTCGCTGTCATATGCGGTTCCTGGACCTGACAGTTCATTTTACTTGACAGGCATGACGGCAACCAATGCATACGACGAGTTCAATTGAAGATATCAAAGAGATTCAACATTGCCAAAGTACTACACCAAGATGCATGTTGCAAAGACCCAATTTTTCTGTACCCGAGCTGTTCAAAAAGCTACTTTATTCAAGAAGAAGCCTCTTTTAAACGCTAGAAATCCCGAAGAGGCCAAATACCACGTAAAGACTAGATCCTAGAGTCAATACCCAATCACAAACACCACACCTCAACCACGATGTTCGCAAATCCATACTAGCTATTATCACGTTCCACCTGCATCGCCCAATTGTCATCAGTTTTCTCAAGATAGAAAACGATATCGCGACGGAATGTCTCCTCAGACTGCTTCCCACCGGCCTCACCAACATCCTCACCCTCCTCCCCAACCTCCTCCCCAACCTCCTCCTCAACCTCCTCCTCAACCTCCTCCTCAACCTCCTCCTCAACCTCCTCCTCAACCTGACCACCCCCCACCTTCTTCGCATGCCGGCGCTCCTTACGCTTCTGCAAGATCTCCTCCCGAGTTTGATTCGTGCTAGGACCTGCCTTGCCCTCATCCCCTTTCCCATGCTTGACCTTTTCGTAAGCTCCAATCATCCAAGCGTTACGCTTAGTATCTTTCAAGAACAGACCCCAATCGTGAGCCTTCTTAGGAAGAAACTTGTCAGGCACGCCACGTCCATCCGATGTACCCGACAAGAGATGATGAATGCGCTTTGCCAGCGCAACAAGGAGAGCATCATCCGCGTCCAGCGAGTTCGCCTGAACCAACACGCCCTCAGAAAGACCAGGATATCGTGTATGAAGATTCGAAACATACGCCTCATCAATGTGAGCTACATACTTATTCATTCCGAGAACCAACGCAGTAACCCGAATCTCCAGCATCTCCTTCAAGGTACTCGGGTGAATGCGACCGATCGGGATCGGGAACACCTTGGCATATTTCGATACTTTAGTCATCCAAGTCGTGATTGTCGCAACTGCCTTTCCGGTAACTTTGGGATGCTTGAGTGCGATATTTGTGGCCTCGGGGTGGCTCTCTAGGTAGTTGCGTAGGAGAGGGGACACTGCAACCATAGCGAGGGCCGGAGCGGGGTAGGATGTGTAGTATTTGTCCAACCTTGCTTGCTTCTCATGCTCAGTGGGGGGCGGGTGTACGGTGGATATCTCGGGAGGCGCGCCGACACCTGGTTTTGGTACGAGGAGTGTGATGTTGCCGATGCGATCAAGGGTCTTGCGAAGGGAGTGAGCCCAGGTGGTGATGTCGTCGCCATTACGAAGGTTGTTGATAAGAGCAATTGTGTCATGGATGGCGATGGACTTGTTGGATGGAGGGGCGGGCTGATTTGCCGCGGTGGTGGGCTGGACTGGAGACATGCTATTGTTTGGCAGACAATGAGTGGCGAAAAAGGTAAGGGATATCTTACTTGGGATATCTCTGATGGCTGCAGTTACGGGGTGAGGTAGTTGTTAACGGTTGTGGGGTCGAGGGTGCTGAACCTGTCGTGGATATACATTGAAAAAGTGCGGGTGATGAAGGCTTATATATTGAGGGGTATAAAGATTGGCTGTATAGACGGTCATGCGTGATGCCTAGCAAACGGAAGATTGCCATCTGTTGGGTTCACTATGGAGTCGAGTAAGTGAATAGACCGCATGCACTATGCTACAGATCATAACTAGGAGATTAGGGCGGTATATAAGGAGGAAGCCGTTATAGTTCCTACAGGTAGATTCTAGAGGGTTGTAGCCATGGCAGGAGAATATATAGAATAAGATCCTTAGAGGGAAGACTTTTCGTCAGACAGATGCACATATAATCGTGTGGGGATTTCTTAATCTAATAAAGACACATTTCTTTCGCACGAGCTAGTTGTAGTGTACATTTGACGTGCATTACAGGGTTTCATTATTATATAAGGAAGATCATGATTGGGGTACATTTTTTTTTCATTAAACAAATTCTATCGAGATATGATGTCTACTCCGTTGTAGACTATGAAGGTACCGGCGGTTCAACACCGCCTCAAGAGTGAAAGTACAAGCACTTAGCTCATACAAAGGATTCCGTTATCAAGAAGGATACCGTTATCCAAAGAGCCACGTCCGATCTACGAGCGCTTCGAGCAAGCATCCTCGTAGGCCTGGATGACATGGCCCTTCTTGGGAGCCTTCGGCTCATCATCCTTATCCTTCGGCGGGGCCTTCTTTACCTCCGCATTCTTGTCGTTTGCCGGCTTCTTAGCCTTCGCCTTCTGCTTGGCCATCGAAGTCTTTGACTCGATCATCTTTGCTTCGGTCTGCTTCAGCTTGTGCTCAACCTTCACCTTCTCTAGGGCCTGCGCGTGAACCTCAGCCAGGAGAGTGCAGTTGGCATTCGTCATGACCTTGTTCCACATATGCGTCTGGTTCTTAGTAAACTTCCCATCTTCACCAGCCTCGAGGGGAGTCAACTCAGCGATACGCTTAGCCAACGAGACAAGGAGAGGATCCGAAGTATCCTTAGCATAGCCAGAGATGGTCATAGCCTGTGAACGGATGGGAAACCAAGTCGCAATACGAGTGGAGTACAGCTCGTCGATATGCTTGGTATACATATCCATACCCAAAACATGGGCCGCGGCGCGGATATCTAGGTTGTCCTTGAGCTTAACGATAAGCGGAGTATCAAGGTGAACCTGCAACTTGGTAGCATCAGGGACAGTGCAAACGGCATTCATGAAGCGCATGAGCACACCAACCGCGGCCGGCGTAAGGGAAGGATCGGTGAGGGGAAAGTTCAGCGCCTCGGCGTTACGTAGCAAGCTAGCGCGCACCAAGGTTGAGGTGACCGCGGCTACGAGTCGAGGAACGGTATGGACGATGTAAGAGTCGTGGATGTCCTTCCAGTATTTGTTGGATCCACGAGGAGCAGAGGACTTAAACGCCGGAGCGTTGGGCTTGGGGATCAAGATGTTGACCGTGCCTGCGCGGGCGAGGGACTTGCGGGCGGAGAAAGACCACGAAGTGATGTCTTGACCGTTGCGAAGAGTGCCCATCGTCACGAGGGTTTCGTTGATGAGTCCAGCGGTGGACTGCTTAAAGGGGTCAACTGGATTCGAAGGCATGGTCGGGATGTGTCGGTTTGGTGTTTGTACGTTCGTAAGTTGCTTTCGGTAGTAGTGTTTTGGAGTTCAGGTTGCAGTTGCAGTTGGTGTTGCGAAAGCGGTCGGTGGTGGTGAGATATAATTCAAGCGCGAGCATGAGAGGTTTATATACCCCAACCCCCCACCCCATTCCCCACCAACAACGCAACCCCCCAGGCAACAACACCCCTACACAGCCCCGCTCTCTCTTAACAACACAAAACACAAACGGAACACAACGTTAAGTGAAAGAAGTATATACCCCCGTTTGAACATTATAACGCAACAATGCGGGGAAGTGAACAGTAGCTAGCATCACGAAACGCCTACCTAGGGTAAAAGAGGTTCTTTTATACCAACCCAACCCCAGCAACCCCAAGCAAACCGCCCTCCCTAACAACCAATCGCGCCCGCAAACAAGACCAAAGTTTGCTTACCTAAATCCACGCACCGCAAGCACACAGTCTGACCTCTAGTCTACGAATTACCGTATTAGTGCCAACGCCTCCGAGTACATTGTATAAACTATTACATCGACTTTACTATTCCTACACTCTATAATACAATGCTACTAGCCAGCATCCTACACACACACATGTTAAATCTTAAACCCTACCAACCTACTACATACAAATTCTCTACCTAGACCTCTTAACAATCTAATCCCGCAACACCCCTCCTACTATCCAACCTACTATTATTCAACCTCTAAAAACGGTCTAGGTAATATAGTTAAAATGTACATATATAACAAGGACGTATAAAACATCCTATAAAAAGTATATTCTCTACTCCCTCCTCCTAAAAGAACGTAGAAAAAGTGAAAACCCTACAATCCTACAATACAGTAAACCCCCCCCCCCCCCCCCACTATTTAACACCCCCTATCTCAACCCTAATAAAAACACCCCTAACCTACCCAAAACTACTCTAAGCACCCCTACGCCCCTAAACAAACACAGTGAAACTTCCCTAATGTTAGTTAATTAACAACTAGGGTTCTGTCACGACAGTAGCTCTGCTAGGTAAGTAGGTACGCTCTCCTTTGCTAGTGCTAGTAGGGAGTAGAGCGGGTGTACAATCCTATGCTAGGACTAGCAGGGAGTACTGTACAGTAAAAAGAGATAACAATAAGGACAAGATGTGAATCTATTCTTTGGCCTGCCTCCTTCCTCTGTGCGAGAAAGGAGGCTTCTTATAGAGAACTACCCTGAATCGTCAGCCAATGAGCTTGTTTTAACACTAAGAAACTATTCTGTACGGTGTACAGACACCTAAACCCTTATCCTCTCTACACTACCTCTCTAAACGCTAACCCCCTTCTACATCACAAGAACCCAAGAACTACTATACAAACCACTAAATTCAACAACAAACAACAAAAAACCAGGTCACATGCACAAGACCTCACATCCTCGAAAATTTCATCAAGTATAGCATTACTAGCTACTTCCATCCACCCCAGCCCCTTGGGATCGGTCCCACCACTATCAAACCAGGGAAATGAAAAAGGGAATCGCCAAAGGCGAAGTACCATCAATCCCAGCCACTTAGAACCTCATCACTATCAAACCAAGGAAAGGAGAAAGGGAATCGCCAAAGACGAAGTACCTACTTGAAAGAGTGAAGCTTCCTAGGAAGCAGAGCGTGTCTTCTTGGACGAGATTTCATCCATGCGAGCAGCGAGGTCCTTGTGCTCCTCGAGGAACTTCTCGAAAGAGGCAGGGTCCGGAATGGTCTTTCGCTGACGCTGGGCGGCGAGGTTGGTGGCCAGACAGTCGAAGATCGGGTCGTTTGCGAGATAGGCGACCTGGGCGATGTGGCTCATCAAGCTCTGGGATACCTTGCCACGACGAATCTTCTCGCAGTAATGCCTCGTGAAGTGTCCGACGTAGATGTTGGTCATGCCCATGACGCGGGCGGCACGCACGAGCTCCAAGTTAGAGCGGTGGGCGCGATCGTTCTCGTTCTGATCCAAGTGGATACTGAACACCTTCTCGGCAACGGTCTGCTGGGTCATCCAATCAATGTGCCTATGATAGAAAAAAAAGGTTAGAAGACTACGCGTCAACCACATCCGAAGTTGTGCTTGCCAGTACCTACCTCATGGCTGCGTCTTTGCTCATCGAATTGGCGGGAAAGGTGATGCTGGTGGCACCCGGATTCTTCTCCCAGTGAGCATTGGCCATCTCGGAGCACTGCCTCAGGATATACTGGGGCAAATGGCCAAGGACCTCAGAGCCCATCTTGACCGTGACGGTAGGGCCGTTGCCGAAAGCGAAACGCTCTGGGGCCTGCATCTTCCTAACATCCACATCGGGCATGATAGTAGGCACCATGTCGGGCTTGGTGGCTAGGTTGTAAGCGCGGTGGGCGTTGGAAGGAGCCGACGGAACCACAGGAGCTTTGTGTCCGAACTTGGACATGTCGAGTCCCAACTTCAGCTTCGGGGCAGGAGGCACCGGCTCCACCTTCTTGATGGTTTCCGGGGTCGCAAAGATCGGCTCAGTCAGATCGCGTGTCTTGGGGGAACCGATTATGGCGGGGAAATCTTCGGGCTTGAAGACTGTGTCAACCTTCTGCGGCTTCGGATCGGCGGGCGAAGAGGATGCAGACGACATGGAGGATGCAGTCTCCGACATAGCCACGGTGTCGGATGTCTCGACCGGCTCAGGTGTCTCGCGCATAGGAGCAGCACCATCGCTTGACACCGCAGAGGGAAGTGCAGGGAAGTCGCCGATGTCGAACGGGGGCTCAACGGCCTTGATCTCGGGGGTGCCGACATCTATTTACAGTTAGCAAAAGGCATCCGAAGAGAAGAGTGCGCATGTTGAATGCGTGAAAGAAAATCACGTACCTTGCTTTTCGCCGGCTGAAGCAGAGGAGGAATCATCGCTCTCGGCTTCGGACTCGGTACCCTCACTCTCGGTCGTCTTCTCAGGGTCAGACTCGGGCTGAGGCTCGGGCTCAGGAATCAGCTCCTGCTCACGAAGCTTGATCAAGTGCTCAATTTCTACCTGCAGGGCACGATTGGAGTTCGCCCTCTCTTCGAGCTGCTTCTCAAGCCTCTCAATGCGGCGGTCCTTCTCGAGCCTCTCAAGGCGACGGTTATTCTCGATATTGTCGATGCGAATATGATACTGAAGCATCTCGAGACGACGGTCTTGATCATGAAGCCCAGCAGCAAGCTGCGCCAGCTGGACCTTTGTCTCGTGAAGCTGCGTCTTCAAAACGTTGGTCTCGCTGTTCATGATGTCACTGCTATCGCTCATATCCTGCAAATCAGCCAGCTCGCGCTCGGGCTCCTGGATACGCAAGTGAAGCTGAGTCGCTACATTGGTCGAGGGGACGGGTGATGCAGTGAGCGCAGTTGGCGCAGTGGCAGGGATGGCAGCAACAGGAGCGGCCGCGCTGATCTCTTCCTCGATGTCGTCCGCCCAGTTGAACAAGGCGGGCGAAGTGGGGAGAGTCATTTTATGGCTAGTAGAGGGGCTGCTGCCAGTCGAGGCTGTCGGCGGAGCGGGGACAGCCTTGGACGGGGACGGGACAGGCGATCCAGCAGCGGAATCTTCCTTCTTCGGCGGAGCAGCGCCAGCGACCTTGGACCACAGCATCTGAGGATGAGGGGCAGACATTGCGTCGATCACGTTGGTTGCGTAGGAAACGATGATTGGTCAATTAGACTGACAATGGGGGAGGTGGGAGTGTGAGAAAGAGATGGCTCGCAGAAAGAGTGGTGTGGAGGTGGAGAGTGAAGGAGAGCGGGGCGCGTCGAGGTTTATAGCAGAGGGCGCTACATCGAGAGACAATCAAAAAGGCCGTGCGCTAAGGCGGCGCGGGGCAAAGAGGGCGAGGCGGGAGATGAGAGTGAGAGGGTGAGGGCAGAAAGCGGGATTGCGCAAACGGACGGGCTTCCACGGGATTCTGCGCCGGCCGCGTGAATGAGAAAAGAGGAAGGCGCGCGACTGCCCGTTTGGACGACCAGCCAACAAGTGCGAGTAGAATTGACAGCATGGAAAGATAGAAAGGCTATTGAGATGGTGTGGTGGAGAGAATGGAGATAGAGTATATATCAAAGAAATCGCGAGTGGAAACCAACTGATGACTACCAACCGCAGTGTGGTTCAACCCAAGTGACCGGGTGCGGGAAGCATCACACCTCATCTAACTTTTTATTATCATACCAAAAGGCCATATGAAACACGGAAACTGGAGACGTGCCATGCGCACCCAAAGTTTGGTGGACGAGGAGGAGCCGTCATCGCGATTTTCTCAGTGACCTGTCAGCAGCCCGAACTGACACATGATGCGCCCCGTGGACTGATTGATTGTTTCTAGGGCCCTTCTCTTCATTTGTATGACAAAAATCACCTTATTCGCGATGAGGAATGTCGGAGAAGTGAAGGTGAGAGACATGATGTTGACGACGGCAAAGTGGGGCTCGGCGCGGCTGCATGTTTCTCCGCAACTCCTTTGACAATGCGCCGTCTTCCTCTTCGTTGATGCAACTCATCCGATCTCAATCCCATCGTGTTCGAGCTTATGAGGACGTGGATAATGATAATTGTCTATAGACGCAAACCATCGGCGTCGTCAGTGCTTCGCCGCGAGGTTCCTTCCTCATGCTCGGCGCTCATCCACACACAACACCATTGGGAAGTTGCGAGGCGAAGTCAAGGCAGTCACGATGTGTCACGCATGATAACGCCATATCTCCAGAGATCACACAATGCCTCATGCGTGGGATTGATAACACACAGGATCTGACTCTCCACATACCGTAGAACACAAGTCCACAAACCTCCCGCCTTTCTCAATGCATCGTACTTTGTATCCCCAGTCTCTTCCGAAACCTTGCGCTGTCGCTCTTTCCCTTCTCCCCCATGGACCTTCCACAACCGTCTCCTGCTTTGTTTACAAACATGCCTTCAAGCAACAACGCTCCATCATGGGCAGTTGCTCTACGCCCATCCACTAAACTGCCTCTTCTTCTCTCGTCTCTCCACCTCTCTTCTCCCACCTTTCATCCCGACTTTTCTCTTTGCTCACCACCACACTGAACACCTGTCTTGATCGTCTGTGGGACCTTTTGGCTGCTTGGTCTGTATACCCCCTTCCATCCTTCCACCCTTCCACCCTTCCCTCTCCTGTCCTTGCCCCATCCTCCACCTCGTCCAATGCTTCCCCTCTCCCAGCTCTACTTGCATAGCCATTGTTAACCACCTATAGACTGCACACTACTATCCACCGTCAACGTCATCGACTACAATCACGCTACGATTGTCCTCGGGACGTCGTCCTTCTCTGTTGCCCGCCATGCGGTTCGCTCTTCTGGCTGCTGCCACTATTGGCGTACTGCCCGTCATTGCCGCCCAGGGCGTGGATCCTATTGAATCCTTAGCCACTACCTCCCTCTTCGATTCCTGGGGCGATGGTGCCAAGTTCGAATGGAAGATGAAGCTCTATGGCGAATATCGCGACGCGGAAGTGAAGTTCAAAGACAAGGACAACGGTCACGATGCCGAATGTACACTACGCTTGATCCCGAATACTGGATGCTTTGGCCTGGGATGCAAGTCCGATGAGCGCCAGCTTGACCAACAGTTTGCCGAAGCCTTGTGCCGTGACGCCGCCCGTGGTACCACCAAGATCAAATGCGAAAAGGAGTGTCGCCACGACAAGTGTGAGGTGGAATGCGAAGACGAAGACATTCACGGCCAGGTCCATGAATGCAAATGGAAATGTGACAAAGACGGGTTCGATTGCGCCCTCTCGAAATGCAATTACGACGAGCGTGGCGACAACCAGGATCAAACTGTCCCTTCGCCTCCCCGCAAAGTGAGAGACATCATGGGCGAAGATGCCAAGTTGAAATGCGACCGACACCATCACCACGACTATTGCCAGGTGAAATGCAAATTCGACAACTGGGACAACAAAAAGTACAAATATGAAATGCGATGCGACAAAGACTGTTACGACTGCATCGTGTCCGAAGCCAAAGAGGACAAGCGCGACGTCGACGAGAAACAGGACTGGCATATTGGCTGCATTGACGCCGGCACCTGCTCTTACTACGAAGACCAGCATCCCCTAAGCCGCCGCAGGCTTGCACTTGAGGCCAGCAACGACGACCTCGCCGAGCAGTACGTGTTACCCGTCTGACATGATGTATCCTGATACCCTTTCGATGACCTTTACTGACGCTGGATCCCGCACTAGGAACCCGATACCATCCGGAGATATGCGCAATACCGTTACACGCTGCAAGTCCGACCGCATCACTGTCCAAGGTCGGAGCAGCAATGCCTCCAAGTGGGAGGATTTCTACAAATGCGCACGGCCTAGATCTTGCGTCGACCTTGGTGGCTATGCTGCCTGTCACGACAGAGGCCAATGGTACAATCTTCCCAGGTACCACTCACTCTACGTCTATCGATGTGAGAACCCCCGCAATCCCGCCACCTGTCTTCGTTACGAAACGCGGCCCATCAAGAACTTCGATTCGCTGGGATCCCAGACAAAGACCCAAGAGACGTTGCACAAGCGAGACGACTATTCCTTCCGATGCGATCCGAAGGCCCAGAACCAGGTCCAATACCTTGAAGTCGGTACTCATGAGTGGTACACTCTCCAGCAATGCCCGAATAATGGTCTCTGTGAGGACCATGTGGGCGCAGTGATGTGTTTTGACGGTCATGACTACACGCCAATCTTCTTTCACACGTCTCCAGTCAACCACAAGATTGCTTCTGGAGACATCGATATCCGGTGTGCCCCTCAGGACAAATCTCGGAAATGGCTCCAATACAAAACCAACCAGTTGTGGATAAACTTCTACCAATGCAGCGGAAGTTGCGAAAAGCTCGACGAATTTGTCGCCTGCCGAGAGCAGTCCGACAAATACTTTGTTCCCTATCCGCCGCTCGAGATTCCCGCCAAATCAGCGACTCTGCAGCCCCGAGAGAATTCCCCGGTACCTGACTTCCATACCTACTATACCCGCTGCAACACCGAGAACTCCAACGAGGTGGAAGTCTTACTTGACGGAGTCTGGCAGCATCTGTACACCTGTACCTTCAAAGGATCGTGTGTCGATGTCGACGGGCACGGAGCATGCCGGCTGAAAGGCAACAACTTCGAACTTCCTGCAGCGAACAACTCATCTCTCAATGCCGGCGAGCCCGAGAATCCCCTCCGCATCCGGACAAAGTGTAACGCCGGCAACGAAACCGAGGTCCAGGAATGGAATGGCCGGAAGTGGGAATTCAATGGCGTTTGCCTGCCTCCGCTTACCTGCCACGACTTCGGTGGCGACGCCGACTTTGCCTTTTGCGGGAACAGGAACCTTGACAAGACCCAAGTCTGGCTCCCATGGCCATCTCTGTCGCAACAAGGTCGTATGACTCGATGCAGAAGCAAGAGAGCTGTTGAAAAATTCAATGGCCACTCATGGGTCCCATATCAGCAATGTCCTTCCAAATTCAAATGCAAGGAGCTCAGCGACGAGCCTCGGAACGGAGGTTGCGTCGTCCCAAATGTTGATCATGTCTTCCCTATGCCAGAACCAGAAACCGAACACCACCATGCTCGCCGTTCTCTCAATGCCGACCAGGACCTTCAGCCCCGCAAACAAGACGGCCTCATTGAGGACAGTGAGCGGGAAATCACCCAAGGTGAGATCTTGCGGGACGAGGGCGCGGACTTGATCAAGGAAAGTGATCAACTTTTTGAAGCCATCTTCGGTCCCAATCCTGGTCAAACCGCTTCCATGCACCCGGGGCCTTCTCCTTCTCCAACATCGCATGTACATCGCCGCGCTGAGGAGGGCCTGATTGACGACAGTCACAACATGCATGGCCAGGGTCAACACCTCGTAGATGAGGGTAGCAAGCTGATCGGTATGTCCTTTGATTATTTGCAGTGGCACTACTCTGGAAGGGCTTTACTGACTTCGTATCCTTCAGAACAAGGCCGTCGCCTCCTCCGCGCCATCTTCGGCGATCGAACCGACCAGTTCATTGCCAACTACACTTCAAGCATGGATCTCGAACGTGAGAAGGCCCAGGCTACCGGCATCAGCCAGCCCGTCTCCAACCACACTTCTAGCGTGGAGATCAAACATGATCAGGTCAAGGCTACCGGTACCAGCCATGTTTCTCATCGGGACGAAGTCGATGCCGCTTTTGCTAATGCAGAGGAGAGAAACAATGACACCGACTCTGATACTAGCGACTCTGATTACTCAGACTTTTATGACACCGACGGGGATGATGAGAATGTGCAGCACCGCTTCGAAGTGCCGCCGCATAGCGTCATGTTCCCTCATACACACCTTCCCATATCTCATGGGGAGAAAGACAAGCACTGATTCAGACCGAAGCATGGTACCTGTCTGCATGACTGGTTTAGCTGCGTGACATCGGTCTCGCTGCGCTAGTATCTTACTCTTATCGCTGCGAGCTCGGCTTCGGATGGGTCTAACAGTCTGTTTCTCCGTTGTTCTGTTAGTGTTTATATGTTTTTGGTTGTTTTGTGGCTTGCAGCTGTTTCCTGTTCCGGTGTAGTTTACTTGTTTGTATTCGGTATTGTTTGATAGTTTCAATCCAACTTGTGTGCTTTTCACTGATTCTTGATTGCTTTGTGCGCGAGGAGTGGTTTGATCTTTGCGGACTTTTTGTGGGGGATATTTCATGGCTCGGCCTGAATGGGTGGGGTGTGGACTAACTTGATTGGGCGTAGTAGTCTTGTTGGTCTAGTCGTCGAGAGGCTGGGTATTGTGAGATAGTAGTTGTTCGATAACGATTTTCGTTTTTAGGGGATAGGTAAAGTAGGTGGGTGGCGAGTGTAAATACAGGGTGTGCTACTCACTGCTCTTCGTGTCTGTGGCCGTCTCCCGTTATGAGGTTATGAGGGTAGGGTATTATGAGGTTATGAATAGTTTGGTGTTTGATGCTTGATGCTTGATAAGCGACGTCGTGTAGAAGGTAGAAGGGGTTGGTTTGATGATGGGGGAGAGAAGGGGAGATTTGGGAAATTGGGTCACTGGGGCGAGAAGTATAGGAGTAGGATTCATATGTCTGTGCTTTGGTATCTTGGGGTTGGGTTGGGTTGGGAGGGGAGGGGAATGGAAGGGGGAGTTGGGATGTGTGGGGATGTGTGGATGTGGGATGTGGGGATGGTTATGGGCAGGATGAAAACGGTGATAGATGATGATGAGGATGATGATGAGGATGGGGTAAATTAGATCTTGCTTGCATCTCCACTGCACTGCATCTGCAGTAACCCAATATAGATGGACCATGTAATGCGATTTTTCTTGTCTAGGCCTTTTATTATGACTTTGGAGTCTAAACGCTTCCCTCTCCCTATCCCACTGGACACCGCTATCGCAGGGCGTCGGGGAACAGTGTGTGTCGCGGCTCGTTGGTCGTTGGGTTGGGTATGCGGTTTTGTGGTTACGTTATGTGTGGTTGGGCTCGTTCGTTGCTTTTTTTTGGTGGCGTTTTCTCGGCGCTGATTTGTCTCGGTGATGGTCTTGATGGCGCGGTTGTGGGTGATATTGGAGCATGTGTTGGTGTTGGTTGTGCTGGTTAGGGGGAGGTTGGATGGTTATGAGACTTTCGGCGATGGGGTTTGTTTTGTGTTGTGTAGATGGCTAGGTACTGTTCGAGGGTTGATGATAGGGGTGGAGGGGAGGGAGAGGGAGCATGTACGGCCTATGCGTCACTGTAAAGATTTTGTTGATGTGGTTTGTGATGATGAGGATGTTGAGCCTGTGAAGGTGTCGAAAGAGATGGGGAGGTTACAGGGAAGGGGCGCATTGAGAGCGGTTGTTGATGCGGTTATGCAGGTTACTTTGTCTCCGACCGTAACGGCAATGGCAACGGCAATGGGGGAAGGGGAGAAAACGGCGGAGGAAAGAAAATACTACGAGCACTTTGGACATCTCGCGTCGCGCGCACCGTGTCTCGTGAACTGCGCCATTGTATGTGTTTGGACCGTTGTGCTTATTTTACTTGTAATATGCAGGGTACGGGATCGATGGCGGGGGATGTTAGACAGCCGCCGTATCTTTCTCCGGGTTGTGAGGGTATGGTTGGATGGGCGAATGCTGCGGAGGTCGGGGAGGGCAGTGGTCTGTGGACGGATCGAGCGAAGGAGGTGGCGAGGGAGGAATGGGTAAGGGGGAGGTTGAGGGCGTGGGGGAGGGTTCAAGTGAAGATGGAAGGGTGCTGGGGGCGTGAGGGCATGTATTTACAAGGTTTTTGTTCGGACTGTCGTCCCTCCCTGTCAGGAGTTAACAAAATCGAGATCTATGGAAGTAACAAGGGTGATGCTGCCTGAATTCGGAGCATTGCGGATGGTCGGGGGAAGTTTCAGTTGTCTAGAAGGGGTGGCGTATGCATGCATCCTTCATCCAACTTTCATCAAGGGCGTCTCCCTTGGCCAGAAACACTGTGTGTGGGAGGGGAAGGGGGCGGCGTAGGCGTATGGGTATGGAAGGCGCTTAAGGCTCAGGGTAAAAAGAAATTGAAGGCATTGAAGGATCTACAGAGTAGAAGAGGAGATATCATAGGTGCGCGATAGCATGAGTTTACGTTGTTGCCTTTCAAGGACGCTTCCAAATGTTCTGGGGCTAGTCCGAACGTAGTTTAGACTGGAGGCCTGAAGCGGGATAAGCTTGAGGACGAACACGGCGGCCGGCCACTACACATCTTCATTCACCACTGTCGACCTATCCTCCTTTTCTTCGAAGAAAATGCTGCGAAAACAATGGCTGCGAATTACATGCGCCTGTCGAGCGAGCTCGAACTTCAAATCATTGAATACTGAGCCATCCCAGACGAGCCGTCACCGGCCTCTACAGTTGGTGAACATGACTTCCCCATACCAAACTGTACGCTCATCAATCGGCGCTGTGAATCGAAACTTTTTCAACCTCGCCTCTCCGTATGCTTTCCAGACCGTTACCCTCGGAAACACGGAGAAAAGCGGCCAATCCGTGAGAGCAGTTACGAAAGGTGCGTTGGCAGAAACGGTCAAAGATGTAGTGTACTTGGCGCTCTTGCCGGTAGACAACACAGATCCCATATACAAGGACCTAAGTGCGCCGCCTAAGAGCGAGTATTTCCCGGACGTCGTCGAAGAGGTGCTTGCGAACCTTTGCATTTTCCCCAATTCGGACCGATTGTGTATAGAGTTTCAATGGCGTCAAGGGGAATACGCTCACTACGTCGCAGAGTCTAAACAGGCCAATAGTAGAGCGGGACAAGTTTTTTTTTTGGCAGAGATAGATCGCAATCATGCCTGGCGCAATCTGATGTTCAATTCATACACCGCTGTAGCGAGGAATGGGAGTGGTATGATCAAGACTTTGGAGCTGAGGAACCTCGTATGCAGGCTTCCTTTGCGTGGTAACGGAAGCATGGGAATGGCTTCTACGTGGTGTATGCACGTTCCGTGTCTCGCTGGCCGGAGGCCCGTATCCTGAGGATTGTATCGCAGACTTCGAGTCGTGGCCCATCTTCCTGGACAGTCTCCACTTCGCGTTCTTCGAGCATATGGAGGCGCTGCAGAGCTTGGAAGTCGTGGCTCCGGAAGATGGGTACCTAGGCATAAACGATGGAACACTTTGCCGGCTACCCTATTCTGAGAAGCACATGCCCCGTCTAGAAATGCTGGTCCTTCATCGTGTATTCCTATGCCTTCCCATGATGGATTTTGTATTCTCGCGCGCGCGTACGTTGAGATTAGAGTTTAGGGCCGCGTTTGGGACGACGAGTGGCTTCGTATCTCCGCAGGGCTTGGGCTGGGGACTGAGCTTCGAGTGGATGGCGAGGGAGCGGGAGGATCCGTTCGATCGGCTGGTGTACTCCAACGTCGTGTGTGAGGTGCCCGAATGGCAGAAGGCCGAGTTGCAGGAGGACGCGTACGGTCGGTTTTTGTATGGTGTGTGGAATATTGGAAGAGGATCACCGAGGGCTCGTATAACTGATTGGGCTGTCGGGGAGAACGGGAAGCGTGATGAGAGGGCATGGGCGGAGGTCATGGAGATGGTGGGGAGGAATCGGGGACGGGAAGTGGAGCTGTGACTCTCTAGCCTATAGTCGTATCCTGCATCGTCTACGTACTGCTCGCATGGACCGAACACGTGTCGCACCCTCTGCTACACTGCGTCTTTCATTTGAAACACTGGAGTTCTTGCATTCTTTAGACTTTGCTTCGTCGTTGAGACTGCCGAACCTTGTGACAAATGCCCCTCATATCACGATGCTGTGTGCGTGTGAATCAGGCAATTTCGCCGATCGGTAAGCACCCGCGGCACTGCCAACGCACTCATTCTGATTGTACTAAAAGCAATTGTGGTACTAGTGGTACCAGTCGTTGTTATGGGATCCCGGGTCGGAGATGGGCGCAAGTGGAGGGTACTTCTTCACTCCGCGATATGGTTTTCAATATCACCGAGGGTTATTACCGGGCAGTGACAATCTTGCTTGGCTATCGCACAGAAACAGAGCCGTCAAAAAGATGAGCTGAAAATAGACGAGATCGTCGTCAAGCTGCGGAGGTGGAGGTGTGTTGCTGTAAGACTCCAGGCGGTGTGACCGGGAGCACGTTTGTCCCTCGTCTTCGCGGAGTACCAACGGGGTTTCACATGCTGCCGAAGCCAGATCTCTCACCGTCCTGCCTCGAGCTCAACAGTGTCTCAACCTTTGCTCATTCTGGGTGGTGATGTCTGCATACTAGCGTACTGGGCTTGGACCTGAACCGTTGGTCCGGGCCGTGAAATTCAAAGCCCAAATGGTGGTCCATATGAGTCTAGAATATTCATCATGTCTTGCTGCAAGCGGACATGGAAGACTCGCGTTGGAAAATACTAAACAATAGTGGGTATACAGTTCCGAGACGTTACTTGACAGCCCGCTAGCGGTTATATTCGGTCTAGTGGTCACAACAAGGTGCCGATCTTGACCGGAAACTATCGTTACACGAACCATTTCACAATTTTGGAGTGCGATGATTTCTCTTCTTCATACTCTGGGAGCATAGACGTGATCAGACTACGATCGGCGAAATCACAGATAGCGCGGTGATAGTGCGATCGATGTACAAGGGTGGAGCATGAACGGGTTGCCCCCTCCCCCTGTCGCCCTTAGCGTCTTGGCCGAAAAGACGGCCGATTTCTCAACTCTCTGAGAGTCAATTTTGACGGTTTTTGATGGTTTTGAGTTCGATTTTGAAGTTGATAGTAGGAAGGATAGTCAAATTGATCAATAGACTACTCTAAATAGGCCTTTTGGCGCGGATTAATGGTTGTTCCGGAGGTCTTGGCGCACATAAGTGCCTCAGAATTGACTAAAACGCTGCCCGATTCTAGAAAGACGGCATATTTCCCACAACTACCACTTAGTATGGCCTCCTTTGGCGTCAATTACTGCCTGGCACCGTTCCCTCATGTTACTGACGTATTTCTCGAAGTCAGAAACCTGTAGTTTAGCCCATTCTGCCTCTGCTATCGCCCGTACCTCTGCCTCAGTCTTCGGAAAGTGTTTACCAATTCGATACTTCAACAACCGCCAAACGTTCTCGATAGGGTTAAGGTCAGGTGAATTGGCAGGCCATTTCATGCGTACAGTGCCAAGGTGATTGTGAAGAGCGCGTGTATCCTTTGCCGTATGGGATGAAGCTCCATCCTCCATCAGAATCGGTGCTGTTATAGTACCTTTGAAGGCCTCAATAACAGGTACAATCCTTTCCCTGTACAGTTCACCGTTGACGTTACCCCAATCCTTTTGAAAAACAACAACAGGACCTTTAGACGCGCTTGTTATACAACCCCATATCATACACGCTGAATAGCCTCGAAACTTAGGTACGCAACAAGACGGCAAGTACTTCTCCTCTGGCGTACGCGTAACCCAGACCTGCCCAAAGGCTCCACACTTGATAGAGCACTCATCAGTCCATATAACATGAGACCACTGAGCTGGAGTCCAATTCACGTGTTGTTCAGCCCACTCTAATCGATCCTTTTTGTGTTTCTCCGTAAGAAGTGGTTTTTCGGTGGCGACGCGTCGGTGATACTGCTCCTTTTCGAAGGCTGCGTACAAAGTACGCTTACAAGCAGATATGCCCTCCAATTGAGCTATCTCGAGATAGGATAATCGCCGATGGTACGCGTCGATAGTAGCGCGTTGTACAAGGCGGCGTCTTTTCGGTGTATCAAGTATTGGTGGCCTGCCTGGAGGCTTCTTTGGCGTGCCTTCTGTACTGCATATATGGCGTACAGTAGAGCGAGGTATTTGAAATAGTTCGTACAATTGAGTATAAGAGTACCCAGCATATGTGTGTAGAGTTTTGACTTGAAGACGTTGACGATAGGTAAGGCGTCCGTTTTTCTCTGTAGAAGCAATAGCCTTGTCGCGAGGGCGTATTTGGTGTCGGTGTAAGGAAGGCATGATAGTAACAACAAGCTTGTACAATAACTAAACGTGTACAGAGGCAGTGAGGGTACAGAGAGTGTTAAGAAATCACGCGTCTTCTTGGAATCACAACAATCCTACGTCAGCACGGCCGGATCAACAGTTGATCCGAGCTAAAACGCCCATTTCTACGCGTCTATTGATCAATTTGACTATCCTTCCTACTATCAACTTCAAAAATCAGCAGAATTGAGCTCGAAATCGTACAGAAATCGTCAAAATTGACTCTCAGAGAGTTGAGAAATCGGCCGTCTTTTCGGCCAAGACGCTAAGGGCGACAGGGGGAGGGGGCAACCCGTTCATGCTCCACCCTTGTACACAACTTAGTCCCTCTGCTAACCCCTTTAGCTTGTGGGTGGCGCCCAATTACTTACATATTGCTGCCCGACCACAGGATATCCCACAGTATGACTTGTTACTCATGCTATATCCATGTCGCGGGGCATCAAGGGTCCTTACCCGCGCCGCCGGGTCGATAAAGATGGATAATTTCCCAGAAGCCGGTGCTATGGTGCTTCGTGCAATCATGCGATGCATGAACGTTTGACCTAGTAATGTATGAACGCCACTCGGGGCTACGTCCCTCATAGAGCGTGTCTGTTGCAAAAAAGACATACCTATAGGCTCCTGCTCTTCGCCGTATCTGGCCTCCCTCCCGAATCCTCCCTTCCATTTCTCCATCTGGAGGACATCCTCAGCACCATGAGCAGACGCCGTCCTTCCAACACTGACATACTCGAGCTCACGCGCGCTACCGATAGCTACATCGCCAAGCTCCAATCGCGGCAAAGGCTATCAGAAATCCACATCGATAATCTCGTAGCCCTGTATAACCGCTACGGGCTCAGCAACATCCCTGAGATCATCGAGTACTTGGACGCACAAATAGCCAAGATTAGAAAGCCTCACGAGGATGCGCTTGATCTGTGCATAAACTGGTTGCGGCCGGAGAGCGACCCCAACTCTTTCATAAACATCGACCACTTCGTCAGCGACAAGAACAGGGGTCGGTTCAAAGACTTCAACGTACACACCTTGGTCTACAAGAGGACGAGAACATGGGACTGGCAGCCCATCACCGTCGGTGTCCTGGTTCCGAAGGGCGTGGACAAGACCAAGCCGGTACCTGTGCATGTGCAGTGGCACGGTGGTGGTTTTGTAAGCTCGGTCCCTTCACTATTTGTGACGTCAGGCTGACCATCGAGCTGAAGATAACCGGTGACTGGAACTTCGAGCCATTTTTCGCCGCACACCTCCTCCGTCAAGCGAAAGCGAACAACTCTGTCATCGTCGCGCCGAACTACCGACTTATGCCTGAGGCAAGCGGCAAGGACATCCTGGAGGATGTCGAAGACTTCTGGCAGTGGTTTGCTGGACCCGAGTTTACAGATGGAATCAAGGAAGTAGAGCCTGGACTCAAACTGCAACGGAAGCAGCTTCTAGTCTCGGGAGACAGTGCGGGCGCCTTTCTGGCAGTGTACTCGTGGCTCAAGTGCTCGGGGCCTGAACTTCCCATGCAAGCACTGTTCCTGCGATATCCTATGCTGCGATACTACGGCAGAACCTGGCCGGATACAGACGGGCCAAAGGGCAAGAAAGATGAGTTGATGTATATGGATAACTGGATCCAGAGGTCGACGGTTGAGGAGAAGGCGGAAGCTCTCTTAGCGAAGATCAAGGAGCTGGAAAACATAGGCCAGTGCCCGACAGTAACAGGAGGCACGATGCCACTTCGCATGCTAGCTAGTTTCACACTCTCGACAGCAGGGCGGTGGAAGGAGAACTTCCAGCGCGATAATGCTACCCTAGACATCCTCGACATGATCAACGATACCTCGGCGACCCGACTCGAGCCTACGCATTTCCCGCCCATCTTCATCTACCACGGCCACGACGATATCAACTGCTTAATAGAGGACACTCGAACTTTCGTTAAGGATTGTGAGAGAAGGTGGCCGGGGCAGTACAAGCCCGGAAGTCGCATACATCTAGAGGTAGTTTCCGAGTTAGTTGATAAAGACGGCGGAGACGGGTTTAGCACTCAGGTCGGTCATGGTTTCGACTCGAATCTCCACGAGGACAAGGAGCCGTTCTTGAAGAGGACATTGGAAGGTGTTCGGCGAGAGTGGGGGGTAACACAAAAATGATGCGAGCGCTATGATGAGTGCATAGAGGTAAACGAGTTTGCGCGAACGTCGTAGACCTGCGCGGTGTCCCAGTGAAGGAAATATCGTACGCTCTGAATACCACTTTATATTATTAGCTACTGTCCGCTTGCATGTTGGAAAAATAGTTGGTCTTTGATGGTACAGAATTTCATCGGCACCGTGACTATCCAATAGCTACCCTCGCCCTACGGTTTCCCAACCCAATGACGTAACACGAGAAGCTCCGACAGAGAGGATCGCTTCACCCGTTCCAGTCTGTGTTTGGGCACATGTATCTCCTCTACCGGTGGTGGGGTAGCCTGACAATGGTCGGACCAGCGTTCAGTCCGTGTTGCAATTCTAGCCATGTGCGAATCACAGCATCAGCCGCAGCTGCGATTTGGTTTTTGCCTCTGCTGTGACTCGTGTTGCTGGTGACTCTCCTTTTCGCAGTATATAAAGTAGCTTTCTTCTGGCAATGTTGCTCTTGCTTATCGACACAACTTTTGTTCGTATATTCGCTCTCTGCAAAGCAATAAAAGCCAAACAGACATCATTTCGATAGCAAATCTACCTTCGACCACCCAAGATGACTAATCCATACTGTAAGAATGGTGCTCGTGAAACGATGACCAAAGAGCAAGTTGAAGAACTCGAGAAGCGCATCCAGCAAGGAACACGGGAGTTTGAACCATTCCTGAACTTCTACGACGAGTTGGCCGAGCAGAAAGGAGTTGACTGGACCAACGCCATGGAGAAGCGTGTGGACTGGTTCAAAGAATTCAAAAAAGAAGACTTTCCCTGGAAAGAAACAAACACGTGGGACTGTCATATACTAAAATGCTACGTGCTTATTCCACAAAACCTCAATCCGGACAAGGAAATCCTGGTCCACTGCGTGTTTCACGGGGGCGGTGGGGTGAGTACATGATCTAAAGCAACAAGCCAGGAGTGCGTCACTGACCCCAGTCCAGGCCACGGGCGGAGGTCTGTTCGAGCCATGGTTCTGCGATTATCGAAGGGATCTGGCACTGAGAAACAACGCAATCACTCTGATCCCAAACTACAGGCTCATGCCCGAGAGTAGTGGCGAAGATATCGAAGACGACGTCAACGACTGGTGGAGATTCTACGAAAGCCAGCACTTCGACGAGTCGCTTCGGTCGATAGGAATAGAGAGCAAGAATGTCAAGAAGGAACGTCTTCTCGTATCCGGCGAGAGCGCAGGTGGACTCTTGGTGGTCAACACGTGGCTCGGTCCACCTCGTCCGCCTATCAGGGCGCTCTATCTTCAGTATCCGATGCTGAACTACTACAAACGCGCCATTGTAGGTGATCAGGTCGGATATAGGGGTGAAAACTTTCCACTGGAAGACGTCAAGCAGGGAGTCGACAAGATGTTGCAAAAATGCAACGACATGCGAAGCCAGAATACTTTACCGTGTCGCAGTGACACGCAGCCCCCTTATGGCATGTCAGCGGCCAATGCTCTATCCAGCACCAAGAAGTGGACGGAGGTGTTCAAGGGCGATACAGGGACTATGGATGTTCCGACGCGCCTGGACTACATGGTCAGAGAGAACATCACTCCTTCCCAATTCCCGGAAATTTTTATTGCTCATGGCGAAGCAGATACGGTGTGTCCGGTCGAACATACCGACCAATTCCATACCCGGATTAATGCGCTTTGGGGGGATAGGGTCAAGGTTACTTACCAAAGAGTTCCGGAGAAGGATCATGCGTTCGACTACGAAGCAAAGATTGATGAGAATTGGCTTGTCGATATCATCGAAGGGATCGAGAAGGTCTGGTGAGCTGCCTAGTTTAGTTCTGGTGATGCTGGACCAGAATGGACAGCACGTGGGGGACGGGCGTGAGCGGTTTCAGGGAGCTAGGACACTTGTATTTATAACTTGGGACTTTCATGTAACGATATATATCGACTCCACTCTTTTAGAAATAGAAAACTGCTTTCGATAGAACGACACGTGCTTGAATGCGAGATCTTTCCAGGTGAGCCTGGCGTACATCTGAGCACGTCATGCGTACACCTGACGCGATGTCCTGTATAAAACTTTGTCGTTGGACCTCTTATTCTTCTTGTCCCCAGCACTGATCACTTTGAGCATGCTATTAGATCTGTATGTCGTGGCAGTGGGTATAACGCTAAGGCTTACACTATTCGTACCACGTAATCGGTCATTTTGATGGCAAATATACACGTTCCTAAGCGATTATACCACAACTAACAATGTTTACAGTACATTGCCACTGCTGCTATCGCGGGCCAGCTACTATGTTAACGTTCATATGTTGTTGATAGGTCCTATATAACTGCCCTCCCTATTCTGTCTGCATAGCCTCTGACATATATGTCCATAATAGATCCGATGGAAACAGACGTACTTGAGCGTATTGTCCTCAGAGCTCCATTGTAACCGAGCTGCCGCTATCTTGAATCACTATGACCCTGAGCCGATAATATCTCGGTCATTAACGGCTTTAACCATGAGGTAAACACAAAGACGACACGTGACAGCTCTGGATATTCCACGGTGAAAGATCCTACAGCCTTCACTTTTCGTTTAACTGCGCCGGTGACGTCGTACTTTCCCGCTATTCAACAAAGCCTTTATATCTTCCCATCCACTTGCGACCTTCTACTATAACCCCAACAAAAAGGTCGTCCGCGACCAACCCAGAGAAGGTAACAATCACCCCCTCCCCCCCTCCCCCCCTAACTCTACCCCCTGCACATATCCCGACATTTGCGCAATGCCGAAGATCGTGAAGAAGTCCGGTGCGAGGCGCGACACGTAAGTCCAGGTACCCTGTCCGCAGCTATAGGCTGCAACTGATAATAGCAGCATGTCCGACATCGACAGCGTCGAAAAGCAGGAGCAGTCGTCGCGGGGCTCTCGTCCATCCAGGTACTTAGGTACAGGCTGCGACTCTTACCGACCGATCGATTCGTACCGGCCCTCTGACCGCTACCGACCCATCTATGCACCGCACCCAGCGGTAAGCCACGCAACCAACGTCCCCCGCAATGCTCCTCGCCAGTTCCAGCCCATCGACACACTTCCGTGGACGCGTCGCCACTTTTTCAATACGCCAAGGTATCTCCGCATCGTCTCTGGCCCGCACGAATTCACGTTGTATCTCAACCTGTTCTTCTTCCTCTCCGTGAAAGACAAAGAAGTAGATCACGCCAACCCCAAGGGACCCACCCTCAGCATCGCGGAAGTGGATCCTGAGTACATTGCGTATATCGTGGACTGGCTCAATGCTGTTGTCGAGCAGAGAAACGCGCCGAGGCTCAAGATGTTCGAGGACGAGAACCAGAAACACCTTGGTATCCGGGGTCTGGATTTGGAGAAGAACCTCAAAGTCCTTCGGGCAAGCAGGGTTTTGGGCATCATGAGGTGCACGAACGCAATGTTTCAAGTTTTCTATCGCTACTTCGCTAAGCAGCACTTGAAGCGTGACGAAATTGATGTTGTTGTACGTCTTGCTACTGACGCGGACGATGCTCTTTTCAAGTAAGTATTCCTAACACTATCCTCGTTTGCTATTTTGGAACTAACACTCAAACGACTTGTCGCGAACCGCCTGGGAAATATGAAATACCACGGGTGGTCGTGGAGGGGCCTGGACAACTACGACGAGTGGGTTGAGGAGCGTCCGATGCTCAAGGCCGCAGTGCTCAAGAAGGTGGAGCAGCTTGGTCTTAAGGACTAAGTGCACATGCGTGTGGAGGATTTGCGATGCGTGACGTTTGTACGTTCACGGTGGTTACCCCGGCAGGTATTTGGTTATACTGAATGTCTATATGCGGTGTTGGATGTTCGACGAGGTTGTGCTAGAGTAGAGTATGAGAGATTATCAACTGTTCATCGTAGGATGTTGCAGATGGAGGAGCAGCGAGACTGGATCAGGTCTACCATCGTACGAATTGTCGGAATAGAAGTGAACGAGCTTTGTATCCGAAGCCTTTTCCATCACCTGGAGCCTGTGAATGCATTGGTAACTACATCGCGATAAACTTGCCCAATAAAAATAATCCAGCATCTCTGGTGGCAGACAATGAAAAACAAAACCAGTAGCGGTTTACTCACATATCATCTCTCTATTATAACCAGCACGCTCCGGTTCAAAATTAACCACAACCTCTTCATCTCCCTCTCAAGTTTCAACCCCCACATCATCGATTTCCTACGCAAACCCCGCAGAACCTGACTTCACACCCCCTCTCGCTATCAATCCGGTAAACATCGCGCATCTAGTATCATAGATGCTAGACGTAGTGACGTTGGAAAAAGGTGCGGAGCTCCGCATGATTGTCTTGGAGAAGGTAGACGGAGGGGGAGGGGGAGAGGCAGGAGGAGGAGGAGGAGGAGAGGCAGCGAAATAGGACACAAAACCCAATCTAGAAATTCTCCGGGCTGGGAATCTTTTCGTTTGGGTATGACGAGGTATGTATGTTCAGCGCCCGTTTGAGGTGTATTTTTATTATTTGAGTAGGGAGTTTGTTGGGCTTGGGGAGCTGGAGGGGG
>MU006804.1:103146-228663 GCA_010093635.1 Massarina eburnea CBS 473.64
TGGTGGGGTTGTGGGGGATGGTGAGTGGTGAATAAAACAGACTTTCTCACTTGCGTATATATATGCATAGAGGAAGAGGAGGCGATAGTGGTGGTGAAGGTGCTGGTGCTACATACACAACAACACACAACTAACCCTACTCTCTACCCCTCCCCGTGTCTAGGCAAATCGTAAACCGCCTAACCTATTACAAACACTATAGATAGAAATGGACCAGGTTCACTAATTTCGAGCAGTGGTTGAAGAGGCGGCCGAATGTAGATCTAGCTGTAGGGGAGAGGATCCGGGAACTCGAGGCTAAGGATCGTTAAAAGGTGTGTATGTAGAACGGATAGATAGAACAGGAACCTAGTCGTAGGCCCTGAGGGTTAGATAGATAGGGAAAGTAGAGAAGTAGAGGTGCTAGGAGGGGGGTTGTTTGTGTAGTTCTGCTAATATAGTAGTGTTTATAAGGACAGAACGGGTAGTTATGTAGTAGATTCTAATAGTATTAAATATTTCTTTTCATAGTGAACTTTTCCAAAAAATTGTTGCGTGGGGAAAGCGAATAATATGATAGAATGCTGCTCAAAGGCGAGCATGCTTTTCGATATGTATAGATATATGTATATACAATATGAACATTTCCAGATAAGCTCTGGCCAAGCTATAAAATATAAATACAAGAAGAATCCAACAAAGATAACTAAAAGCCAAGATCTTTTCTCTCGCACTTTTTTCCATGCCGATATAAGGGGTGTAGTAGGAGTAGGAGTAGGAGGAGGAGGGGGAGGAGAAGTCGGAGGAGGCCACGCTGGCGGCCATGAATGCGCTATCATGATACAGTAAAAACGACGAAATCCAACATACGGAAAACCAAGTCACGGTAGTGAAACTTCGCCCATCGAGGGCATACTTGGGTATACCTATATAAAACATGCCATCCACCAGCTCCACGACCAATAATCGGCGCCAAAGGCCGGTACGGCACCCCCAAAAAAAACAGCAAAAAGCCCAATCAACGCCCGTGGTAAAGAGAACGCGGCCTCTCACACCCTACTGGTATGCCATCCGCCTTGGAAGTTGTTTTTCATCCGGTACAATTTTTCCTCGTCCCGTTTTTCTAGGTCCCGTTCTTCCTCGATGGTGCGGAGCTCGATGTGGCCGCCAGACGTGATTTTGGTCTCGTGGAACCCGAAGTTGAACCCGTTCATGGTGGCGCCAGAGTAGTCGCTGCTCCCGCTCATGTGTTTGCTGTCCTTGGCTTGGTTGCTAACGGCCCAGGTGAAGCTTTTGCGAGCAGGGTCGGCTTGGCCTGCGGTCGAAGGGATGCGTTTCGAAGTTAACGATTGGTGGACGTCGCGAAGGAAGGGGCGCAGGACGGGAACACATTGGACGATGATGGTGCCAGCGACTTCGGATGAGTACCTGATGTTGGGGTTAGTGTTTTTGTTTTTGTTGTTGGGATGCGACGGTGATGGTGATTGGTGGAGTTTCGGAGCCGTGCCGCAGACGTGCGGAGGGGTAAAACAAGAACTTCAAGTCATGAACATACCAGACATTGGATAATCCGTTCCGCCAGTAGTAAAGGGGATCTCGATGGTTTCCTTCGTCTTTCCAGGCTGTGCGGACGGCTGCGACGGTCGCGACGCTGGAGGAGGGTCAGCTGGGCATGATTGCAGAGATGGATGCGCGACTCACACTACGCCGAGACTCATCGCCATGCAGAGGCCAATTTTCTCAGCTCTTCGCATAGGGAGTTTCCAGGTTAGGAACCAGGGGAATGCTGCCATGACATAGTCCATGGTGATGTTGTAGACTAGACAACGAGTCAGTGTCGTAGATCCCGATCCCGCGTCACAGTGCGACTTACTGTTACCACCCTCTTTGAAATCATTGCGGAACTTCTTCTCCAGACAAAAGTCCAGTCGGTACCACACTTGGTAGCTGTCATCGTTGCACACCTTGGCCCATTGAAGAATGCATTTGGTGACCATGTAGCAGTTCATGGAGATGATGCAGTACCACAAGATGTACTGCTGCCATCGCTCGGTTAATTTGAGTAGCGTGACGGCGAAGGCGCTCTTAGTCCAGGCCTGGCCGATGAGAGTGCCGCATGAGGTGATGTTGATGAGGATATGCATCCGGTCGTCCCATTTCACGCCATTCTGAATGACGTATCCGGTTGCATATTCGTAGGAGATCAGGGAGTTGTTGGCGGCGAGGACACACTGAACACATGGTCAGCTTTGTTCCATTGGACACGACGAGGCAGAGCAGTACCCAAGATGCCAGAAGAATATAGTCATCCCACCACACTCCGTGTCGGCGGGTAAACTTGACCCAAATCCGTAAAGAAAGTAAGACTGTCGCACCGGCGAACAGCGTCCACAAACCCGCATTCACCTCCTTTTCCGGCGATACATAGACGATGTTCTCGGAAGTTGAATCGCTGCCTCTTGTGGGCAACCGCATGGTAGGTCCTCACGCTCCAGCAGAGGAGATCGAATAAGACGGCTCGTTCATGGATCAACAGCAAAAGCACGGCAAAGGGAAAGGAAAAGAAGTGGGAAAGAGAGGCAAGTATTGATAGGGATGGGAACTCCCGCTCTTTGGTGGAAGGTAAGGTATGGCCACCCCAGTCCAATGAGCGGGGTGTGCGTAATGTCGGTAGTGCTAGTCTTCGTTTAGCAAACGTTTGAAACCGCGATCGTGCTAAAGATGGGCCCTGGTCTTCTTGCCGCGCTCTTGGGACGCATCCACCACGTGGAGGAAGGCTGGGAGGATTCGACAGAGAGCTGTCAACGTTTGAGCGCCGCTTGGCGACGTTCCTTGGTACTGCAAGAGCAGCACAATAACGTTTGATGACACTGATCCGGTCACACCCTACTGCTGTATGGGCGGCGTAGGCGGACGTAGGCTCCCCTTATCCGAGCCAGGGACATGTCTGGACGGCATGGATAAAGTTCTGTCAGGCTGAAGAATGGTCGATTAGTTTTTCCACCACGAACATTCGAGTCTGAGACTCTCTCGCGCCACCCCGAATCCACATCTTGCCAGCTTGCCGCTTCCCCAATTCCATCACATACCCATCACATCCGAGCGCAGCACTCAGGTTCCGAAGGGCGGTTTCACCGGATCGCGCAATCCCGAAGCGGCAAATGGGCCGATAAGCTAGGCCCGTCTGGCCCTGCGGCCGAAACCTGGTCAATCTCAGTTCCCGCACAATGCCTGCGTCGTATATTGGGCTCAATTTATTGAGCGGGACAGCACCTCGATTGGGTGGAGCGAGACGCGTTGCACTTGTTTCGACAAAACTGTTTTTGGGCGCTGGGGAAAGGCCGACGTTACGATTGGAGTAAGCCGGAATCATAACGTGGACGGGGTGAGGTGAAGATGCGGGAGATGTACGCGAGAGCCGAGTCCGAAGTCACCTCGCATGCACGAGCCACCCCCGCCTGGACGGCGCTAACGCAATGGGGCAGTGCGTGTGAATGGCCAGGGGTCCAACATCGGGCGAATGGACTGTTCGATGGGAAATGTGGTCGGAATCGCATCCGGAACCGCGCCGCGCCGCCCACGAAGGATGGCCGGTATCAATTCGAATTCCGGCGACATGTCCCTAGGTAGATGGCTACAAGGTTCGGATGGCGAGCTCGTTGGGGGGTGCCAAGAATCCCCGTTGCAGTTCGCCTCGAGGGCCACGAGACAGACGTGAGGCAGGCCAAACAAGAGGACAGGATGACCGCTGCTGTTGTGATGTCCGCACAGCATCACGTCTATAATGGAGAGTCGATGTCGCTAACCCCTCCGCACGGGTCATCTCGCGTAAAATACACGGTTGCACCATTGCACGACATACCGGTATTGTCGTCTCGTACCTGATAAGCGAAATGCGCAAATACTCAATGACGTTCGCCGCCGTGAAGAACAGGCTTGAGATGTCGCACACTGCGGATCACGATGGAATCATGAAGTGCGCCACCTGGATTACGTGTTGGGCGAAAGAAGCGTACAGGGCGCTGTGAAGATCCCATCGTACAACGAACCTTGGCGCTGGATCTTCAACGGCGACTGCTCCTGTTCAGATGAAGTATGTATTGTATATACTACTATGGTACCGTGACGAAGGTTCCACCCCACAATGATGGGCGCGACACGACGTCGAACCTCATTCGGAGATAAAATAAGAAACAGACCAAACTTCTAGCTCGCGGGAGAGTCTGCAGGTCGTCCTTCTAGGGGAAGATTTGCGGTAGGTAGACAGCATGTACGCGTCTTTCACATCACACGCAGATACATGACGCCGACCTCTGATTCTCTCCTGACCAACCTTCCGTCTACGAGCTTGCGCTTGCGTACCTGCCTCCCTCAGCATTCACCACTCGACGCTTGGCTCTGTGTTTCTGCTCCAGAGTGACGTGTACGGCGTACCTTCATCTTCTAGGTGGTAGGCACGCTTCGCCGTACTAACCTCGGCCGATACAAAAGCGTCTGCTAGCACATCTTACGTAAGTAGTGGAGGGTCTCTAGACGTGCGGTGCTAGCCTTCGGTGATGTTTCCCGAGTCATAGGTGGGTAGCCCAGCCCTGCTTTCATCTTAATCTCTCTCGATATCGCCACTTCTAGGCTTTCCAGGGAAGGCTGACTTGCTTAGCACGGAAAGAAAGGCCCACTCATTGTTATGGCGGTTGATCAAAGCAAACTATCTTAAACGGCTACCTATTAGCCGTTTACTGCATTAATGCTACAGTCGACTATTACATGTACTATATCTATATAACAGAAGAGAACAGGGTCATCACTCGGTGCAATCATTGTGAAAATTGCCATGGCAAATGCATTCATCGATTCAAAGCACAAAGCCTTGGATCCAACATCCGCAGCCTTGCTACGCCCGTGTCCGTTCACAGGCTAATTAGATTTCGTCCCCTATCACAACTGCCGACCCCCCTAAAAAGCACCATTGCACCTAGGAAGCGTACCGCATAGTCTCTTGCAACTGGTCTCGACTAGGCCCAGAGAAGTTTAGGGTATAATCGTCTAGAGGCCTATCAGATAGCTAGGATTGAGCTATGTGGGGCGTTTTCATATGCCTTAGCATCTGTACGAAGGCTTAAGGTTAACGGCAACGCCCCACATAGCTCAATCCTGGCTATCTGATAGGCCTCTAGACGATTATACCCTAAACTTCTCTGGGCCTAGTCGAGACCAGTTGCAAGAGACTATGCGGTACTGTACTACCCCGAGTGTCAATCTCTCGGATGCGGAACCCACTTCCCCTTGGCCTTGTTCTCGCGAATCTCCTCGCCAATCTACTTCTCGCAAGATTCGAAGAAGGCGCCCAGCACCCCTTCGAATCCCGCATCGTACGTCTGGACCTTCTTTGTCCGCTTGGACATGTCCTGGACTATTAGTTCGATACCGTGCTGCTCGATGTCGTGCACAATATGACGACGCTTGTTGAACCACCTTGCACGACGGCCTGCATACTCTCCACATTCGAATGTTATGGTCTCGAGTTTTGCCAGGTCTGTCAAGACACCTGTGAGTGCAACTTGACGGAGCCAGTAGAAGAACTTGCCGTCCGGATGGGAGATTGTGAGATGTTGGAGCGATGGCGGGAACAAGTCAACCAAAGCGGAAGGTAGGTATGGCAGGGGGTGATACTGGCATAAGAAAGCTGGTCGTGGAAGCGCCATGATCTTGAGTTTCGTAAACTCCTCGAGATACTTTACGCACCCGAAGTGCCACAAAGACTTCGCATCGAAGTCGTCTTGGTTGGACGAGATGGAGATGCGTAGCTCCTCGAGTGTACCTGCGAGCGACCAGAACGAGTCGAAGAAGGTTTAGAATTCTCCCCTCATGTACTCATCGTTATTGATTGGGGAGAAGCTGAGCGTAATATCCACAACCTTCAGCGCGGGCAAGTCGATGTTCTGCAAGAAGGGAGATATCGTGTAGCCGCCAGTGGGGAAGGAGCTCAGTGCGGACCAATCGCTTTTCAGATAAAGGGTTCGGACCTTGGGATGGCACGTTGGCTGTGAACACGTTACCAGTATGTTAGAAGTATGGTCATCATCCAAAAGAGGTGTGTTATCAGGATCGTCATCATCCCAAAGAGAGTTCAGATCCACCTCCAGTGTGTGTAAGTTGTCGAACCCTAGAGACAGCAGGGGAAGGTTCTGGCCAAGTATCTTGAGATGGCGAACATGGCGCGCCCATTGATGAAGCCTAGGCCAGAGGAAATGGGCTTGCGGTAAACTACGTGAACCAGACGGAACACCGAACATTGAGCTCAATATCTCCGACTTGTGCCGGCTGCTACAGTCTTTCTCTTCCATATGGAATGCGACCGTTCGAACCTTGGGGTTCAAGTGCAACAGGACGAGCCCGATGAGTGCACCGTTTACACCCCAAGAACCATAGGCGCCGTCTATGCTTTCAAAAGCTTTCACGTCTTCATCGTCGGCCTGGCCAGCGACACCTTCTAGGTGCTTTACCGTGTTCCTCCACCTATTCATATCCCGAAATATGCTAGGGGAGGTGGAAAGATAGCTACGTCGGGGTTGCACTTCATTAGCGCGTGCAAAGATTGATATATCGGTGATTTGAGTCGCAAGCTGATCATTGTCGAGAATGTTGCGTATGAGCTGAGTGCCGTGGTCCTCAGAACCGAGTTTGATGTCAACAACTTGGTACAAAATAGGGTTAGCGAGTCGATGCAGTTGTTTCGATACTAAAGAATCGTTACGGAGCGTTTCTTTATCGCCCTTAAGAGGCTCGAGTATCCCCAGGATAAGCTCTTCGGGTAGAGTGGTAAGCCTACGGACCGGCGTAGAAAGCTTGGTGTCGGGTTCCATGTTGTGATGATGGATGCGTACTGGGTGAGTGTAAGCTGTCGAGAAGTACGTAATATACATTATGTGATTGCCCCACAAAACGACGCAAACATTTAACCGCCATTCACGGAATCCCAACGCAGACAAACTCCATGAAAACATAATTTACAAACAATCCCTAGACAATTCTGCTCCCACGTTGGCAATCACTCGCCAACATCCACACTCACATACTCATAACATCATCCCAACCCCACCCAAACCAACTCTCCGGACTCCCCTCAAACCCCCATCCAAAGCCCAAACTCTCATCCCGCATCAACCTTTCCCACTCCACATCCTGCATCCCACCATCCAAAACATCGGCCTCTCCGCACCACGCATGGTCATCATTCACCACCCTCGGCGTTCCAGTGACATCGTCCGCGCCATCGCCTCGTCCATGATCCCTCCCAACAAACGGACCCCGGCGTTGAGAAAGATCAATATGTTTTCCATGTTCCTCAAAGTATGCCGTGCGCATCAATTCGGCCGTATCAGTCACCGCGAGTTTCGCCGCGGCAATAACAGCGACATCGGGATCAGCATTGGATGCGAGGGCATCGATACGAGCAACAGCACAAGAGAGCCAGGTATATCCTTTCGCATTTGTTTCGCCATTGCGTAGCCGCTCTCTAGTTTTGTCTTTCGCGTTAGCGAGAACTTGGCGGTAAACTTGCAATTGCGGCGGGAGCGGTGCACTCGATACACTGGTGATGCTTGATGGGATGAATTCGTGTTGCTCTTGTAGTTGCGATATGAGTTCTAGGTATATGGTTGAGAGGCTGTGAAGGTAGAATGATTTGACGAACCCGATGCTGCGGTGGGCGAGACGTGTCCAGTCATCTTCCTCCCCGGGGGCAAGGTCGCTGGCTGGAGCTGCTATTGCGACGGAGATGTCGAGGCATAGTTTTCGTGAGTAGTAGTATTTTGGTTGTTGCTTTGATCGATTGAAGTATGGACGGTGTAGACAGAGGGCAAATCGGCGAATCAGTGTGTCGAATAGCTTGATTTGAAAGGCGTTCGGTTGTATTGTAGAAAGGACAGACATTGATGACCGAAGCATTGCAGTTTGCCGACGGCAATTTTGGAGTATCTCGCTCCCCAGACGGAGTGTCTCTTCATAGGAGGTTGTGGATTGGATGCTATTGATTGACGACGTCGCCTTCACTCGTAGAGGCAAACTTTCGTAAAACGCTATCTGGATCGAGCATTGCGTGAACTCATTAGCTGGTCTCGGTAGTGGCGTCGAGGAGCTTCCATCGGCGATCGCATCATCGTTGAGGTTGCCTGGCGGACGTGTGTCGTAATCGTTAGGAGAGATCATCAGCGGCATGCCCATGTCCAAGCTACTCTGCACTGTCATTTCCATCACGGTGGCCCATAGCCTCCTTCTCATCTCTGCATGGAAATGGGACATCTTTCCAAAGTGAGTCGGGTCGCGATGTAGACCGAGGTGCATTGCCGTGCGAAGCAGAGAGCCAGAGGATATCCAGACAAGGTCGCCGTCAACGCTGCATACTTGGCGGGCAAGCAACAGAAGAATCTGGATCTGAAGCCCAGCCATGTTTAATCGCGACTTTCGATGGGGTGCACTGAGCCATGACTCTGCTGCTTGGATCCACTTCGTGCATGAAGCTCGCAGCCGGGGCTGCTCAGGACCGGTGTAGAATGGTACGCCAATGGAAAACACGAGCAGCATCTTGATGAGTACCGATGGCTTAGCTGCAGTGGTGTTTATCCAGTACGTCTCACAGTCCTTGAGAAACGACGGGATATGTAGCACGCGGAAGACGCCCTCGAAAGTTCGAAAATAGCACTGGACCAGTTCATCGCAGACATCTTTCGGCGGAACCGACTCTTGAACTTCAGATGTGATGGTAGGATGTAGCATGCGAGTGGCCTTGATGGTGCGGGCCATCCGCTTACATTCCGCAACTGTCACGTATAGTTCTGAAGCCTTGTCAATCTCCGTCCTGTTCGTGTTGGCATTCAGAACAATGTTTGAACGTCCAAGAGAGTCGTACTGTCCTCTCTTTAGCCACTGTAACTATTGAATTAAAGGATACAAGTACTAACTGGCTCGAGGCAATTGTTCCAATGACTCTCGCCGTAGAATTTAGACTTTACAAACTGCGCACCGGAGTGCCCGGAGAGTTCAGTAGCTCTCGGAGGCGGCCCAGAGCTACTCTGAGACTCAGTTTCGCTATGGGTGAAAGCGGCTAACCTGCTTTCGAGTGATCGAATTTTATTCGCAAGCTCGGAGATAGTATCATCGCATCCAGAGGACAGCGATGGAATGCCATTACTCCCACGAAGCCCCACACCGTAAGGGGTTATCCGGGATGCGAAGTTCAAAGCTGGTGATTGGAATCTAGCTTGGAGATACAAAATTAGCGCAATCCATCCAGAGGTTTGCCCGTGCATGGGTTCTCGTCACTGGTACATAGTATAGTGTAATATAAGAGCCACGTGAGTCGCAGTCCATATCGGGAACGTACGTACGAGATATCAGACGAGCGAGTCTCATTCATGAGGTTCTCACTGGGCATATGCATCGTAGATCGAGCATGTCGGTCTCTCGGATGATGCCGATATGTGCATGTTGGCGACTCTGTTCTTCTGCAGGGTCCGCAGGGCTTGTCGCGATCGCACTTGACCTTTCGCCTCCGGCATTCGACGCAAGAAAGAGCTGGGCGACGACGCCTCACAGGCCCAGTGCCGTCGGTCTCTGCGTGCTGTAGTGAAGGTAGTTCGCTTGCCGACTCCATGTGCCGAGCAGTCAAAGTGTCAAACGGTGCTCTATAGGGTACTGCAAAGCTTGGGAAGACGATTCGAAACCTTAGAGTTATTGAGCTATCATAAATCAGTAAAAGGAGAGCATATATGATGCTTTATTAGAGATGGAGGAAAGCATAGGGTGATGACTTTCGATGGGGGCTCTCGGTGATTTCGGTGATTTCGGTCCTATCGGCCGTATGTGACGCATTTCAGCGCACAGTCCCGACCAAGACAAAGAGTAAACATAACGGGTAGATCATCCCGGCGGCTGTTCAATACGAGAAAAACGTTGAGACTTCGAATGTAGAGACCTTGTTAATGATGCTCATGGCGGAAGACAGAAAAGTAAAAAAGTCACACATCTCACGCTAAGCCTCATCTGGTCTTAGCTCTTCGAACCCACATCGATTGATTACTCAGCTAGGTAATTGCTACAGTCACGTGCTTTGCTCCATTATCTTGTCTCACAATGTAAACGACAATGACGGTAGAGCGTTTGGTGCCCCCAAGCGCCGTTGGACATTTTTTTCATGGCTCGTCGTGCGAGTAGATTTCTTGTCTCATGGAGCAATCTGCTTGCGGCATGTAGAAGCGTCCAAATAGCAAAAAGAGGCAAGCGCACCATTTACATAAATAGTCTCTATCTTTGCAGGTCCAGAATCCTAAAGCGGGTTGCGTTCGCCATTGCACTAACTTGATGTGGGCGCGCCGAAATGATAAGGCTGGACCAAACGCTTCAATGCTTCACTGATGCCTAGAGCTTCCGTGACGCCACAATAGGAGGCTATGGGTTGTGCAGTCACGGGGAAAGTTGCTGCAGCGACAATAAGACTTTGAGGCGGTATTGTGGTGTAACGTTGATTCTGTTTGTTATATAATCTTTCACCTGACTACCAAGTATATAAACCTCGACTACCCCACCTCCACTGTCAACTCTAAAAACACACGCACCACTTCTCAACCTGGAACCCAAAAGGTTGAACGATAACACCAACATAACACCAACAGCCGATACCAAGTTTAGACCCTCGACCATGAGCAGTAACACTACAAGCGGTGTCCCCCCGGCGCCGGTACTGAAATTCCCATTCAAGTACCCTTCTGCGAAGGCTCCTCCTGCCGCCCTCAGCGACACCCCCCTCACGCCTGCCGCTTCTACTCCCACCGATGTAGCCATGACCATAGACGACGAGAAGTTCGTGCTAGGAGTCGAGAATGTCCTCAAGCTATCGCGCGAGGACCGTGCCCGCCTGTTCGTAGGCCCTGAAGTTACAGTGCAGTGTGAGTACCAAGACCTGTGCACTGTACCTCTTCGCCTCCTACTCGCAGTATCAAAGCCTGCCCGGGATCGTTACCTCGACCCAGAATCTGGTCGCAAGATCGAGCGCCTCGGCATGTCGGGCACCAACAATGCTGCCCCTCTCAAGTACCTGTTTGGTTGGGTGAAGGAGACCGCGAAGAAGCGCAAATGCTTCGCTCTGCCTAGCATCGGTATGGCCAAGGATCTGAAGGTCATCATGGTCGCCCAGCACCACGGTATGGACAATTATGTCCGATCGCTGATCAATCGCCATTGGGCTACGCTTCACAATGACCAGCTCACATTCGACATCCTTTGGGCCATCCACAATGCGGACCCGACCCACACTTTCTCCTTCTGGACCGCACTCGTTCGTCGGATCTCCAATGACAAGCTCGATGGAACTATGCCCGACACCGAGGATATGAAGGATTGGGAGATGCGCCTTCCCCAGCTTGCTGCCGCCGTAGACGCCAACTATAAACCGCGTGCAGAGAAGAAGGCGGCATGGGAAGCTCGTCAAGCCGCCAAGCTTGCGAAGCAGGCGTACAAGTCGACTTGAGCCCTGCGCGCAACAATGGTTAGCTGGCTACTATACAGCCAGGCTTACGACGATGGATGATATGGGGTCTATGAGAGGGATGAAACAATGTTTTATCCACTCAGTATCCGACCCAGCCCTCTTATGTAGTTCTCACTTTCAGAGAGCTTCTGGATAGCGTATCACGATGAGTAGGTGTATCGGGCCTCTTATGTAGTTCTCAACTCTCGGGAGCTGTTGGATAGCATATCAACATGAATATATACCTAATACCTTTATCTGACAATGAATAAACTTGTGACATAACTTACCATGCTATAACTCCCAACAAAATAATGACAGTGATAACATTGCCATTTTGTTAACCTAATGCTAAGGTGGTATAGGCACATATCGACTTCATCATAACCAATCAGTATATGTGGCATTAGGTCTCATTGTGTGTGTACATGGGAATGAGATAGAGTTAAGCTGTCCAAGTGTGATTTCAAGATAAAATACGAGCGTTAAATGCTCGTTAATATTCGGAAACTCTTGTGCGAAGTTTCGAGTCAATCGATTGTATTAGGCGCCTATATATCATAGAAAGACTAACGACATGATACCATACCATCCAACAGACCACCAAATTGCCCCGTTTCTTATCGCTACGCCAGGATTGATACCAGGAATAGTTGACGCGCGCTTGGTCGTAGGTTGAACACTACTAGTAGTCGTAGCAGCATCAGTGGTCGTAGGCTGAGCTCCGCCCGTAGTAGTAGAAGCAGATCCCCAACTTCCCAGAGCCTTGAAAACATTCAGCAATCCGTTTCCACCGCAGAACATATTCTTATCGCCACTACAGAGCATATTGCAACTTGACTGATTTCTCGCCCAACTCCCGCCAACATAGCTGCTGCACCAACACTGATTCCCCTGCTGCACACCCGAGAATCGGAATGCCCGGAGGTAGCATCTGTCCTTGCATTGTGGGATGGTCAAGGCCGAGTCTCCGTTCGGGGTTATGTTCTGTTCGAGAATCGGCAGGTCGGGATCTTCTTCATAGCAATCAAGGTCACTCCAGGAGGTAGGAGAGGGGCCAAACGTGGACGAACTAGTGGTGGTGCTGAATGGAATCTTCGAGGAAGAAGTTATCGTTGATTTCGTCGCGTTCAGTTTTGCCTCGGTAACGATGCAGTATGATTGCTAGCGCCATGGTTGACAATCGAGGCCAACGGAAGGGTTACAAGCGTGAAATACTTCTGGAGTGATGCCGAAACAATCACGCACATATTCACATGACTCGTTCTGATAGTTGTCGTATCATTCCACGCAGTCCTTCACAGTATATGGATCTCATTGGAGCATTGGGAAACTGTCTTAAGTCGCGTCTAGAGAACATTCATCCAAGAACCTTATGTGAATCTCAGCTACTGCTGAGCCATATGGTTCCACATATTATTTCTTGAGAACGAGACGATTTGAGATGCGACGCTCAATATAAGAGCCTGGGTCTTTGAGCAGCTCCCATGGCACATCGTCCCGGGCGACACCTCCGAGCTGAACACAGGTGTGGATGCTCCCACGTGGTCCTGGGCATCCGTAAAGGGTACAACCGAGCTGCCAGACAGATTCGCAGCTGTAAGAGATTTCTCAGTTACAGATCATCATGGCAAGCGGATCACCTCCCGACTTGTAGACTGGAGGAACACGAGCGATTATGTGCCACGAGGACCGCGCACCTGGAGGAAGTAACTAGAGCATCGCAGCAACCAATTGGAAAAGCGGTGTGAACTGAGACAGTCATCCAATATATCGGAAGCGGTGGCGCGGAATAAATCAGACAATACTTCTCTGTTCGCGTTCTCGGCCATTCCTACTCTTTCAATCAAGTGAATCGAGAATCAAGGCCACGCTGGATTGGCTTTCATGTGCAGGGTCAGACTGAGTGCGGCGCAAACATCTGAATTACTTCTATTTCCAGGTATCGGAGCAAACATTGATGTCTTCCCCAATATCGATGCCGAAGAAGAGCCCACCAGGAAGACGATGCAGCTCCTTCCCGCAATGAGTAGAATCGAATCAAACGGTTTCGTAGTTGATAGAAATTACGACCCGCCAGATGGCAATCTCACTGTGGCCTACAAATGAATCTGGCTTCCCCAAGCGCGTTGAACTTGATATGCACGTGAATCAGGCAAAGCTTTTAGGTTCCGTGGGATGCCTCGCTGCACTTGAGAATGTCTTTACTGCACAGATCTTGGAGCTCGGGACTACGGAGTCTTACCGCCCTGGCCCTAAAAGAGGGCATACAATATGGTTGAGCTGATCTAATTATAAGCACTGGTATGCACTTAGATCTTAGTATCTGGAGGTTAGGTAAAGTCACGTGACTATGGATGGCTACGTCAAATACATCTTGCACGTCTTCCAGACTACAATTCTGGTCACATACTCGCTAATAATATCTGCGCACAATTTGAGTTGTGTTTATTTAACACCGTCAACGCTCCTATAAGAACCTGTCCCTGATATGAAAATTAACCCGCGGAAAGGTTTGACGATGTACTGTAGCAGCGTGCATAGTATTATGTATCGCCCAACTTCAAGTTACACATCATGACCAACTACAGTTGCATGACTAAATGTAGATCTCGGTAGAAACATCATGCTCGAAATAGTGTAGATAAGGAAACTGTAACCTATACCATACACATATCCCAAATTATAGAAATGGTTCATACCGCTACCCATAACGACCTTGGAGTTGACCTGTACAAATGCATGAGAAAAGATGAAACAAATTCATCAAACGCAGAAGGAGCATTGACTTACCGCAGACACAAGCCCAGGAAGCAGGGGTACCCAACCAACACACCAAGCGACCACAGCTCGCCAGTTAGTACCAATGCGGTTATACCGGTAGCTTCCGTTCGGAGTGTACAGGTCGCCAACGTTGTAGACACGTCGACGTACGATCCAGAAGTCTGCGAGCAAGACGCCTGTGATGGGAGCCAACCACACAATATAGCCATCCATGAAGTTGAGCAGGGCGTCAGCCGAGGCGAGAATGTTCCAGGGTGTCAGGGCCCATGCGCCAAGGAATGCGATGAGGTATTGTGCACGGCGGAGGTTAAGAAACTTTGGAAACATTGCGTTTAGGTCGTTCGCTGCGGATATGCAATTTGCGCCCAAGTTCTGCCCAGACGTTAGTTTCGCCACGGCTTGGTGAATATTCACTGCAATGGGAGCACTCACTGAACCCATCTGCGCAATCACCATGGCTCCGGCAACGAATACAGCACCCGCTCTACCACCGCTACTAGTCGTCCAGTTGTTCATGATACTCAATACATCCCACTGTAGCTCTCCATAAATCTTCTCCGCGGATCCTACTATAACCAGCCCCATAAAAGCCATCAACATGAACGAAAGCGGAATGATGAGAAGTTGAATGTACGTCATGCGCGCCTTCTTCGCATAGCGGGTGAAGTCGTTGATATTGACGGCCATAGTTCCGTAATTCCCGAGCATGGCGCTGAGACCCTTCATGAACGCCCATCCTAGCGCACTTCCCTCTAAGGTATTGCCTCGATGGAAGACTGGATTGTCGAGCCCACCTCCAGTCCGAACGCAGGCCCAGATCAGCATGCCGAAGATGGCTGGGATACAGACGAGGGATTTGATTGCGAAGAACCAGCGTAGGTTACGTGGATGGATCCAGTGAAACGGCAAACAGAAGAGAAAGTACAGGAGATACGCGGTCATTGTTTGAGTGGTAATGTTGGCAGATACTGGGAAATGATTCGGCACGTTCTTGAACGATGGCCAGATGGCGATGAGAATGGTGTATACACATTGCGCACCTGTGGAAGTATTGATACCGTACCAGAATGCTGCGACGATCATGCGGATGGTGACGATGACGAAGGAGAAAAAGAACCCAAAGGACGCCCGGCTTTGGATCGTAAAGGGTATCTTGTATTTGGTTCCGACGACACCGTTGAGCGTGAGGCCGATGGCCATGAGAAAGTGACCGAGTACGATAATTACTATTGCCAGTTTCCAGGAGAGACCGAGAGTGTAAAGTGAGGACCCGAGGCGAAGATTTCCGGGCGAAATAGCGTCGTTAGCCCAGTAGAAAACATCTGAGTAGAGTTAGCCTTCGTAGTATTTCAGAACAATGAGGTTCAGTTTACTTACAGCTCCACGAACCCCAGATTTGCTGTTCTGGTGGCGTGGGATCCAGGTCTATCATTCGTCAGCGAAGACCTTCTGGAACCGAGGTCGGTGTCAACTTTACCAGCATTACTCCACCGACCATGTGTAAAGGTCCCGGATCGTGGTTCGAGCTGAACCTTCCGTTTCAGGCGGCCCCAGATACGTTTGATGCCGTCGTCTTCATGCAAGGTTGATGAGCTACCGTGGGCCACATCGGGGATGATAGTTACGTCACAAGACTGGGTTCTCTTGTCTGAATCCATATGAATTTGTAACATTCAACTACTGAAGTAAGAGGTGAAGGAAGTCAGAAGGGACAGACATAAGACCTCGCCAGTGCACATATCTTGGTAGATTGTTAGTGAAGATAGTTAGAACGGCGATCTCCGATAACAGTAAGGTAGACATAAAGTGGGTGCGAATGCCCATCCTTCATGCGCCCAAAACGATATTAGCAGTTTGACGGCTCTTGGGCCATCCTTCCAAACCTAAGGATGCCAGTGTGAAAAATGGCGGACCGGCATGGTGCGTTATTGTAGTGCAGACGATAACGTGAAGCATAGTGACGATATAATAGTCCTCCACTAATGCTGACGTTCCACTGTTGTTCGGTAGAGATAAGCGACATCTACCTTGGACGTATCCCCACTCTTGTGTAGCAACTGCTGATAAGCCTTTCGAACGCCGAGTCGCCGACGGCCCTACTCCAAAAGATCATCGTCTGGAGAGCATATCATTTCCTCAGTCTTCGCACACAATTTGACAGTTTCTTCGAACTCGCACCAGCGTTGCCGTTGAACCGACACCATGCCTCACGCCGCAGAACCCCTCACCGTAAGACGCCTCCCAGAAGCTCAAGGCAAATCTTCTCATCTCGGCGCCGAAGCCAGGCTACCCACTGGAATGCAACACATCGACCTTTTCGCATTATCCGAGGATGACAAACAAGCTTTGCGCGAGGGCCTATTCGAAAACGGGGTGGTTGTGATCCGTAACCAGCAAGGACTAGATCCGAATGTAATGCCCCAAATCGGAAAGTTCTTCGACTCCACCGCATGGGATATCCACTCTGGAGGCGTAAAAATGGTCACTGATGCGAAAAACATCCTCTCTGTCAATCGTGGAGCCAGGATCCCTCGAGCGCAACAGGTAAGCGTTATAGGCAAAGGTAGGTTTCGTGACCATGAAGGAATCGAAGAACTGGACTTGAAGCATGTTGTAAGTTGGGCTTCCTTCGTTCTGCGCAAGTGGTGAATACTGATAGTGTCAGAGCCATACAGAATTCCACGAAACCCCACTGTCGGCCGAGGAAATCAGTCAAGGCTTCACACGACCCTACCGATGGCACATGGACGCACCTCTCTATGAGCGTCTCCCAGGGTTTGTGACAACCCTGCACGCGATCCAAGTCCCGAAGCAGCCAGACCAAAAGATCAAATTTTCGAATGGTGAGATTGTTGACATACCAGCTGGGGCCACAGCATGTAAGCACCGACAATGACTCAGGCCATACGCGATTGACGTTTTTCGTAGTTTATTCTGGCGCACGGGCGTATGAGCTCCTAAGCGACGATGAGAAAGAGTTCGCGCAAAATACTAAAGTGCGATATGCACCGAGAGCGTACGAGTGGATGTTGGACTGCAAGGCAACCGACGATGCGCTCACAATTGCGAAAGTGGGGAAAGAGAAAAGGTTGGACGCGTTGCCGGAGTGGAGTTGGGATAAGGTGCATATGTTCCCTGTGAGTGCTTCCTCCATATAGATAGAGATGAGGAGTATTTACCAAACCTAGATGGTGTGGAAGAATGCACAGACCGGAAACCCGCATCTGCAAGTGCTGGGAGCTTGTGTATACGAGCTGCATACCACCGATCCTGCTACAGGCCAGGTTACGATCATGAATGATCTCCAGAAGGTGAGAGATACAGTGCATAAGCTGTTAAAAAGAGTGTATGCACCCGAGAACATCTACTTCCATCGTTGGCAGGAAGGGGATCTTGTCATTTTTCATAATCGCGGTGTATTGCATTCCATCACTGGAGAGCTGAGTGCGTCTTCAAAAGACGATGATTCCGAAAAGCGATTGTTGTGGCAGTGCACTATGGCCAGTGGCACAGCACCGGTTCCGTATCGGCATGAATAGAGAATGAACCTATTTTTCGATCATCATCCCGGACGCAAATCTTTCATTGATAGTTGTTCGAAGGTTTGCCACTTTACTCAGGATACACCATCTTCCGTCCTACGCCACCATCGACCACGATCTCCTGTCCTGTCACAAAACCGCACCCAACAAGATACTCAACTGCCTTCGCGATATCCTCTACCTTCCCCACTCTGCCCGCTGGATGCCATTCGGCATCCTGATCGCTCAATCCTTTTTCCCAATTCACACCTTCAGCATCTGCCGCCTCATTCTCGTTCTCCACGTGAATCCATCCAGGGATAATGGCATTCACGCGAATCTTGTGACGATGACCCAAAGACACCGCCATTGACTGCGTCAAACCTAGAAGTCCGGCTTTTGCGGCAGAGTAGGCCTCGTGATCCATTTCAGACTGGTACGCACGTGATGAAGAAATGTTGATGATAGTCCCCGGTGAATCCGGTGTTGATTTTCCAGCTTTGAGTAGGGGAACGCAGAGCCGACCAAGAAGAAACGGTGCGGTGAGTCCAACCGCGATCTTAGTGTCCCACTCTTCCATGACGCTCTCGCTATCATCTTCCATAGTCCGATCCTGCGACCAGATGTGTGGCGTTGCGAAGGCGTTGTTGATCAAAACATCCAGCTGTCCGTTGAATTTACTTGCCACGTCTTCCACGGCTTGTTTGACCTTTTGTCGGTCTCGCAAGTCGCATTTCATTGTTCGCCAGGTCGCTTCTCCCGTACGCCATGAGTCAGCTTGGCCGTTGACATGATTAAGCTCCGAAGGGTTAGAGTCGATAACGTATACGGAATGACCGGCAGAGAGGAAATGTCGGAAAAGACCGCGGCCAATTCCTCGAGCTCCGCCCGTGATGAGGATCTTGAGGGGCTGAGATGGAGACATTGTGTGGTGGTTTTGATGGTGGAGATGGGTGGATATGAAAGACTGATGACGTCAGCATCGGGCCGAGCTATCGCGTATGCACGGGCCCTGGCGAATGTCACGACTCTCCCTGCTCTTCTACATATCGTATATGTTTTTGAAGATAGGATGTTTTACTACAGATTCCAGCGACTATCTGGCCTGTTGGTGAGTGCGTCATAGATCATCTTAGATAGTGATCTCTCACGACCTACCAATTCTACACCTTTTTTTCTGCAGCTTTCTCTACGCTCTTACACCAAGTTTATTGTTTAGGTTTACTACTGCAGTGATGGCCAGTAACAAGATTGTTGCACTTGTCAATGACTGGGATGTCCTGAAACTGTCGAATTTCCAGTTTGTATATCCTCTCAGCTTCTCTATGCCTCCGCTCTAACAATTCCCAGTATGGTCAGGGACCGTGCCTGGTTCACGGATTACACTCTATTCAAGTCCTAAGTCAGCTCCGTCTACTTAATCTATTCCGATCATACTACCGTTTACGGAATCGGTACCGGCAAGCTCTGGTTCCGTCGTTCCCCAGACGATAACGACATCAGCTTTATCGTTCTCCGAGACATTTTGGACGTCACCGATTTCACTTGCAAAACATTATCTGGATACTACTTCTCTCGCGGTTATCTCAGGATTAGTCTTAGTGGCGAAAACTTTGCACGGTCAGGTTAGCAGCCGAAAGCAGCGATTAGGCTGCACACTTCTTGCCCGGTCTCCCGCGTTTAATGCTCGCTATACATATGCGATTAGAAAAGCGTCTTCCCATAGCTAGCATATTCCATATGGTGGATCAAATCGGCTTAGACTGCCGTTGGGGTCGCGGCGAGAGAAAAGGGTGGTTGGAATATCAAATCGCAGTGGCAGAGGAGGATCCAACCAACACTAAGGAGTTCAATTCAAAGTATTTACATCCCGACAATGACTCCATGAAGCATTATTCGCCTGATGACTAGTACGTATCTCTATCAGCAGGCCCTACGGTAAAAAAACCCTATTTTCTATTTGATACAACGCTTTAACACATTTTGTCTGTATTCCACCAACAATTGGCAATTTGTCACTAACACTCGGAAATAAGCTCTGAGGCTGAAGAGGTAGAGTAACGGTGATTGTAAGATAAAGGAGGACAATGAAGATCGCAAGAAGAATTGGCGTGCGCTGCGGTGTAATAGGGATCGAAACTTCATCTTGACCCTCGGGCATAAGTGGGTATCAACAATCGCAGGTCTTCGCACAAGATCAGTGTTTAAAACAAAACGGGAAAACAGTTACTCAGTGAGGCTCTGGATTATTGTTGCTTTGTCTGTATTATTACGAGGGTATGCGGAAGAGTGGAAACTGTTTCAATAGATTCCTATTATGGTATTGGTAGATGACCACATAGATGAGGGGAAGGTCTTCATCAATCTAGGCCCTCGATCGCCTTCATGCTAGGATTGGTATACTAGTATTCCTTTCGCGAGTCAGTGAATATGTGAATGTAAATGTGAAGCGGCTCGCGTCATCTTGATCTCTGATGGTATATTTGACCACGTGAATGTCATTGGTGATAGTCATGACTGTGCAATTGAAGCCGTATATTCCACAGCAAGGCCTGTGACCTTCAAAGGTGTGCCCGAGACACTATATAAGGCTCCATTCGGGGAGCCACTGAGCAACTTCAACAGACCATTTTTACTTACACATTGCCTCTTCCTGACTATTTCATTTTTAGGATTCTAGACTCTGGAAGTCTTTCGATACACAAGTTCCCGATTAACCACAACACATAGAGAAGTACAGCAGCGCTTGGTGCTTCCTCTTCGATATTGCCCGTCTTGACGATCTTCGAATTTACGACTGAACCAATCGTTATCAATTTCCTGCCCTCCCTAGATCCACAAGTTACATCGTTTATACCGGCACATCAACTGCCAAGATCATTCAGAGATATATCCGGCCATGGCTGAAGATCAGCGAACGACAGAGGAAGGATGGGATCTCTACATCAAAACCCATGAAAAAGAAAAGATCGAAAAAGGTTTAGACAGGAGCCGATATTGTGGCTGTATCTGGATAAAGCATATGTGTCCGTGTGGTTCAGTTCATCAACTAGGTACGGAGCTCTTCTTTTGTGATGTGGCGAAGGATCACATGAGACGAAAAATCCATACTAGTGAGCATACAATGCAACGCGACATCACGAGATATCTTCCGAATCTTGTATTCTTATGTGGAACTAATGGGACGAGGGGTAAACCGGTGAAGGTACCATTCGTCAGGGAAGAAAGGTGGCTGATCAGCAAGCACAGAAGATGCATGGATTGTAACGAATACTATATGGGTAGGAGGGAATACCCCGCCTCGGTTCTACCGATTACGGAACCACCAGAGAACCCACACAGAGCATTGGGTAAGAATGTACCGAAGAGCTACGACTATTACTTTTCTTCGGCGCCAATTGAGCGAGCGTTGGACAAGAGAAATCACGATTACACGCTCCGAGTTCGGCAAACCTTTAGTGGGAACAATATGCCATGGTCTGCGCCCACAAAATTCGAAAGAAGGGTGGCCGAAGTTCGCAAATTCCAACTAAATGGCATACCTACTCCTGTCTATGGGATGCCAGAGGCCTTCCAAAAGCCCATTTTGGCTACAGCATCCCAAAATAAATCTTCCGCCACTCAGCAAGCTGGCCCTTCTTTTCAAAGCCAGATCCCCCAGGCTCACCCGTATGCCTATCCGAACCAGCCAAATCAATCCCGTCAATCGGAACATTTGGGGAAATCTCTTTTTCCCCAGAAAACCCCCAATGCTCCGCCACAAAGCGCCTATCCTACCCAAGCACCAATTCCTTTTGGATATCAAACCCAGCAACAGCCTTATCGGGATCTGGAGACTTTCCCTACTTTTCAATACGATCCTCCTCCCCCAAACGCCTATTCAACACCAGCACCAAACCCCTTCGGACAGCAAGCCCCGCAGCAGCCCTCTCGGGACTTGGAGACTTCCCTTATGTTTCATCATTATGGTCCTCCCACAAATGCCTATTCAACGCCAACACCACACCCCTCGGGACATCAAGCCCAGGCTCCGGCTCAACAACAAAATCTGTCAGGAGCCGTTCAAGGCTATGACACTCCACAAGTCTGTGCGAACCCCAAGTGTAACACTACATGGGACCCAACTCAGGACCGTTGGCGACCAGGGCCCGAAAAATATAACAAACGCAAGGTATGCAGCCGCTGCTATGCAAGATGGAGAAGGGCTGGTAGACCACAAGGGGAAGACATTTCAACGCCTCCTGAAGAGCGGTTTGCAACGGAGGAGAGAGAACGCAAGGGACAGGGATGTCACAGATGTGACTCGGTTCAAAACTGGGGACGTTGGTTTAAGTTTGAAGACGTTTGGCTGTGCAAGCCCTGCCACTTGGCGGTGGACGCTATGAAACCCGCGGCTGTTAAAGAAGTGAGAGATGGAAAGAGAAAGATACGCCGATGTGACATATGCGGCAAAGCTATAGGCTGTGGCCCTTCAAAGAGAGACTGCGGTAGGCATGAAGTAGAAGATACACACACACAGACTCCATTCGGTTCTGAGAGTGGAACCCCTCCAGGGCCCGGAGCACCTGGAGCGGCTGGGGGAGCAGGTGGATCATCAGGGTCTTACCCTATGCAAGGGTATGGCGGAGGTGCTTTTCACGGTAGCTCTGGGGCATCAGGTGGACAAAATCAATACGGAATGGGCAGCTACCAGGGTCAACAATATAGTGTTAAAGCAGGGCAACCTCAGGATACGACAACGTCTGCAGGGACGCATGCTGCCACGAAAGGACCAAAGAAAGAGCAAGGTACGGCCACCGATACGGACAAATTATCTAGAAAGCTTGAACAGGGGAAAAAGGCTACACCTAAGCCTAGGGACGTTGGCTTCAATAAGAGTTCAAATACTCTACCAATCTCGAACGTATCTAAGACATTGGACAAACCATCAAGCATGAGTACAACTACAAAGGCAACCAAATCCCCTATTCCAAACCCAAATCTGACCAAAGGCACTGTTACTACCAAAGGAAATACACCTGGCCCAGTGAAGCAAGCAGCTCGGAGCGCAGGCAGCACATCAACTCCAGCAAAGCCAGCAAAGCCGAATTCTACAACAGGCAACTCAATTCTTCAACCCAAGTCTAATAACAGTCGTTCTGTATCTTCTGTCCCTACAACATCGAGCAGGAAAGTTGATAATGTTGCCACTAAATTGAGTGATCTCTCTGTCAATCCTATAAAACCGAAAAGTACCACGACCAATGCGTCTAAAACAGTGACACAAGCGCCTGCCCAGAAGACGCGACAACAGTCGGTTCCGACATCAAGGTTGACCATTTCAAATATAGGGAGAGTGGAAGCGAGCCCACCAGTCAAGCGGCGATGATAATATCAGGGCTGCTCTAACTAATTATACGTTCCATAATAGTTCTATAGGATTTCATGCGGATATTTTCTTATGCATTTCCTTTTCAACTGTATTTGTTAGGCGAGTTCATGTCACGTATTCCAGATTGTCCCTACTCGACTAGGTGATGTACTTTTGGTTTCTATTTGCATCTATCTCTTGCTATATTACTGACAGGCTTGCAGGTAATTGGTTCTTTGTTTCTAGTTTATTATCTACAGCATAGCAACTCATTCTAGAAATATATACGCTTAAATAAACTCGGTAATCTATCTCCGCCCTTTAGCGCGTAGATATATGTACGTATTAAATGAAGAGAACGCTCATGAAAAGCTTCATTGAAGACCTGCGTTCGTCTGTATCCTCTTCTCGTTTCTATCCAAGTTTCAAGGCTAGAAGAGGGGGTTTTGGCTAACTATGTCTTTGTATTCCTAAATGCATACGACATGTCAAACTTTTCACTTTTCTTGATTTACTCAAGAACTCTAAGACGCTGAGATGATAAACATGCCCTTTAGCCACCTCCGACCTACCCTTTGTAGGAAAAGCTTCTTCCTAGAGAGCACCATGCTGTTATGCTCTTAAGTACGACTGTAATTACTACATTAATCGTTCCACATACCCTTCGCTTCTTCTTTCTACATAAACCCTAGTCACAGATAAAAGATCGAAGAACCGATCTTACTTATACATCATAGGCCCTCTCCTACATCTTCGAAAATAAAACTTCAATTCATATATAAATAATTCCCCACGAACTCCAGCACTACTAAAATCGTGTTTATCTACAATTTATAGAGAACACTTTCTCCGCTATTCTAGAAACATCTTACTTTTGTACAGATCTACGTCAATGTCTATGTCCTCTGCCTTCTACTGGTTATCTCTCAACACTAGAAAGCAACTGGTTAAACACTACTGGGTTTTTACATTTCCTAAACTCGTTTTTAAAAGCAAGGATTAGCTACTTCATTCCTTCTCCGGAAGTTCTTTCTCGAAAATGCACCGATGGACCATATCAAGTGTTTTTCTTCCCTTGCCGTCTTTCTTTATCGAATGGAAACATTCGTCAATATGTAATATCTACGGTAAACCCTCGCCATGGTCGAAAATACTATTTCTCAGAAGCTCATATGATCTCCTTCTTTCGAAAGGAAAGATTGTATTAGGTCAGTGGGTCAATACCGTGTGCTCTCTGTTCCTCCTCTCCTAAGATGCTAAAGTAAACAAAACGAATCTCTAACGGCCTACTCCAAGGGGAGATGAGCATTATTCTCGACAACTTAAAAGCCACAAAAAGCAACACACCGTTCCGATGAAGTTGAAAAGATACAAAAACTCAAAAAGAATAAGGGTATCGAGACATGTCCTATCTGGGTTGGAAATTCAAAACTGATAAAGCTCTACAACATCGAAGTTAAACAAAACAAACCTGATGGGTTCCAGAGATATAGAGCGACGGGCGTTGTGTTGGATAACCTACAATCTACCTACAACGTTTAGTAGATAGGAACTGTAGAGTTGAGAAACTGAAACACCATAGCCGAAAGCTCAGGTGGTGGCGTGGTGGTCAAGAACGTCGAGAACCTCACGCCACTACCAAAGATGTATAAAACGGTTTATTACTAAAGCAAAAAGGTTGTTCGGCATATAAAAGAGGTAGAGTAGGAAATAGGATTAATCTTACGACTAAGAATATGAAGCCAGTATAAATGGAGGGGTCTATGTCATAGGCTACCTACAACCTCAATTTCGTAATAAACGTACAGGAAGTAAAAAAAAAAGACAAGGATCCGTGGCTTCGAAGGGATTGAGAGATGCCCGCGGTCCTGGATCACCTATAAACGATAAAGATATACAACTTACATATAAAGTCGAGAAAACGAAACTAATAATGGAGAGGCGCAGAGCTCCGCTCTAGAGAATCATGATTCATAACACTCTATCAAACATTTCCATGACGTTAGGAAACTGAAAACTCTATTCAGCGAGATACTATAGAGAGCTGTGAGATGGAAAAGGAAACCACATCTGGATTAGCGACACGTGCAGTATTCTAAGAGCCTAACACACTGACGTGGATATGGAGTCGATAAAATGGAAAGCGGCAACTCCGATGGTACGGAGAGAGGCGAAAAAAGGCAAGACGATATACGGATACTCCATGGGAAGACGGGTTGTACGAGATCACTAAAAATGCTTCCTGTTCTACAACCATGAAGTTAACAATGTACTAAATATGAAAAATAACGAATCGATGAAGAGGTGCGCGGTACCTATTCTAGAGAACCTACAGCTTCTACCACAGTTATGAATTCGGGAAAACATAAAGGAGTAAGTGAAGAAATTGTAGAGAGACGGGACAACAAAGGAGAATGTATACACATCTAAAAGAGACCTCTAATGTGTTGACCAATCTACAACCTCCAACCTATACTAAAGTTATAAACTCGGGAAAACAGAAAGTTACCCCTTAAATTTCCATAGAGGGAAGTGTAGTGCCAAGTCTCTAGTGGATTACTTACAACCTTCTAACAGGATCGTGAAAGTAGACATGAAGACGAGAAAGCAGAAAACAATTATCTACGCAATTATGTAGAGACGCAAGAACAGAAAGACAAGGGTGTAGCTCTTATGAAGGGACCTACAGTGCTCTATACAACTACAATTTCACAAGCCCGCACATAACAATCCCATGAAGTTATAATTAGAGAAAGAAATGAGATATTGCGAAAGATACGAGAATAAGAAAAGCTTCGAAGAGGAAACAGAGGGATGTGAAGTCTCTGTTCTAGAAAACCAACAACGTATATATAACCACGCGCATGAGGTAGAGAAACAAAAAATCACAAAGCCTCTCTGTCATGGCGAGTGGTGCGGAACGAAAAAAGAACAGAGATAGAAATCATGGAGAGACCCCCTTTGTGCTGGACCTCTCAAAATCCATCTATAATATTCCTACGCCATTCTAAAATTGAAAAAAAAAATAGAATAAACGCACACTGGAACAATGGAGAGACGTGCGGAAAGAAATCGAAATCAGGAAGATGTATAAAGAAACCCGTACGCCTGGACAACCAAAAGTGGAAAGCCATGCAACATGGACTTTGGGCAGAGAAAGTAAAAGTACGGATGTCAGTTGATTAACAACTGGGGTTCTTGTCGCGACGGTAGCTCTGCTAGGTAAGTAGGTACGCTCTCCTATGCTAGGACCAGCAGGGAGTAGAGCGGGTGTACAGTCCTATGCTAGGACTAGCAGGGAGTACTGTACAGTAAAAGAAAATAATAATAAGGACAAGATATAAATTTATTCTTTAGCCTGCCTCCTTCTTCTGTGCAAGAAAGGAGGCTTCTTATAGAGAACTACCCTTATCTATCTACCCTAGTCTTATCTAAACAATGCCTAGATTAGGATACCTGAATCCTTCAGCTAATAAGCTTGTTTCAACACTAAGAAAGTATTCTGTACGGTGTACAGACAACGGATAATGAAAAAAACACGATACGACGAGCACAAATGAAAATCTTTAATAAGGAGTTGTTATGTAGAGGGTTGTGCGGTTCCCCTCGTCAATAATCACAATGCATAAAGCACATGGTTAGGCAACTATAAAGTTAAGAAAACACTAGGCATAGGTACAGATAGCCCCGGAAAGTCAAGGAAACAGAAGGTCACGATGGAAGATGCTTATGGAGTCCTGAGGTCGGAAAAAAGGAACTAAGAAAGTTGATGGATAGACTCATGACGTTGTTAGCAATTACAGTGTATAAAATACTTGGGCAACTGTACCAGCAGTAAAAAATGAACGAACACTAGCTATGATCCCACGACTTACAACGGAAACAGCATAACACCCTGTAAAAGGAGTCGGGAAACTAAAGATCCTTTGCTGCGAATCCGATGGAAGGTTTGCAGAAGTGAAGAAAACAGGACAAGGAAGCCGTATATGGAGGAACGCGCGGTGTCTGTTCTACATCTTCCGATCCTACAACCTTAAACAATGACATAACAGAACATGAAGAAGAGGAACGCGAACTAAGAAGCTACTCTTTATGCTCTGATGGAGAAGCGTCCGGTGACTAAAAACCTCCCCTTCGATGCAGTCATGGAGAGCCGCGCGGAACCGAAAACAAAGCACCTCACTATTTCTTTCCTGAAGAAGTACTGTGTACGTGCTAGACAAATCGAAACCCTACAACGTACAACTTATGACTCAAAAACGATTGCAAAACGGATATGAAGTTAAAGAACGAAAATCTATGCTTGTATACTTCTAGAGAGTGGTGCAGAACTGAAAAACCCAGTTTACACTTGAATGAAAAGGCGCACGGAAGCAGAAACAAAGAACGTCAAAATCTTTCCATGAAGGGGTACGCGATGTGCTTGCTATATATATCCCAACAAACATAAAGTCAAGAAATGAACGTCCAGCCACTACAATCTATAAACCAGCGTGCGGAAACAAAAGCTAAACGCACGCGTTTTATAACAAGACGCATGTAGTAACCTAACACTCACAACCAAAACCCCCCACTCCACGCAACCCCAACTATAAAGTCAAGAAAATAAAACACGTATTGAACGTCTAAAATAGAGAGGCGCCTTGCCGCTCTCTGATAACCTCCATACCAAAAGACCAACGAACATGAATTCGAGAAAACAAGAAACCTATTACAAACCCCTTATCCACAGACCCGCGCACAAATAGAAATCAAGCAGACTTGCTTTACGACTCCCTCCTACGAATGAGATACAAACCTACATAACAAATAACAAATATCAAAATACAGAACTATAACACCAACAACGCAAACAGCAGCACAAACACCACCATAGAGTCAAGAAAAGGAAACATATACCAACTATCCCACTCCACTCTACTCTACTCTAGTCCACACGGAGCGATATTACATATATATAGTAAAAGAAATTACACAGACACAGACACAGACAGACACAGATAGTAAGGAGGGGTATACCTGCTACAAAACCAGCCAACCAGCTAACCTCCGACACGACCATGTCTTCGCGAAACCAAACGGCATGTCACATATAAGATATGGAGAGCCCTGTCTAAAACACGTTTACTTGTATGAACATGGAAGGAAGACAATTCCCCGAGAGAAACACGTATATGGAGAGGGAGGGGGGTGGAGATATAATTTATTCTAACTTGTTGTAAACCCGCAGCTAGGAGCAAAAAGATCAATCTTAATGCTGCTGCGGCATTTACAGTATATATACCCCTCTGCGACACAACTTCATCATCAACTTGAACCCAAGCCTTAGGGATAAGGGTTGTGAGGTTCACGGAAAGCGAGAAGAAGAAGAAGAAGAAGAAGAGGTGGAAGGAATAGAAGGAGAGGTATAAAGAGACATGTGAGGGAATCCAATCACGATGATCACGATGATCACGATGATTATCATCACCACCGTCGCATAAACGAATGACCATAAATCCAAACAAATTACCAAACACATCGACCCTATAGTCATTATCCCCAGAAAAAGATCCTCGCTAGATATATCCAAAGAACCCAAACCTACGTACGTGATCTTGAAAAAAACATGATGTAACGTAACGCAACATAACACAGAAAGGAAGGAAAAACGGGGTATCACATATACATCGACACACTCACCTCAATCCGCCAAACAAAAAGTTCGCTCAAAACCAGTCCAAAACAAAACAGAACAAAAGCATCCCCCCCTCCTTCTACCCCTCCACCTCCCCACCAACCCTCCGTTCCAGCCCCGCACCCTCCCTAACATCCTCCCTCTCCACCCTATCCAGCCCATGAAACCCAAGTTTCCTACTCCACCTCCACTGACCCCTCTTCTCATTCCACTGCCCAGCCGTACCAGGGGCGGAGAAAGTTTTCCTCATGCCATTAGTTTCCCCATCCACCAACCCATCCCCATCTTCTTTGTCATCCCCAACCCCATCCCCAGCCTTATCCGCCCTTCCATCAACCCCCGAAAGCGGTTCGACTCCAGACCCAACAATCGGGGCACTACCCACCTTCCCCAACTCCACCCCTTCTCCCTCTTCCTCACCCTCACTCCCCTCCTCGTCCCCAACAGTCTTCAACGGCACCCTCAAACCCTCCTTAAACGTCTTCCTCCCCAACAGCGCGGCACGGACCCCATTCCGACTGCCCCTCCTCTCGGATCTAATAACGGGCGCCAACTCCTTCCACTTCCTATTTACCATCTGCTCAACAACCTTCCTCCCCACCCTCTCAATCCCACCAACGCCCCTCCCCCCCACTTCCAACTCGCCAACTTCGCAATGCCCCTGCATAATCCTCGACCGTCTTAAGAACGCCGTAGGTTGATTTTTCTTCCGACACTCCTCATCCAAGCCCTTCAAAAAATACGCCCCCGGCCCAAAAAAAGCCGCAATATCCTTCAACACGAGGCCACCGACCCCATACCCTACGCCACGGACGAAGCCAAGGATACCGTGATTCTTCGCGCCGCGATACGGTTGCATCCAAAGGCCCGACACACCGTCTCGGACTCCGTAGATCAGCTCGTCGCGACCGGCGCGGAGCCCGGAGTGGAAGCCCGTGACGCGGGGAGGGCGACGCACGGTCTCGTCGCCGTAGAGACGGGGGGCGTTGTGGAAACCTTGGGTGAGTGCGAGGGAGAAGGACATTGGGGATTTGATGATTGCGGAGAAGGTTTTGTGGAAGCCGTGGGTGGCTTCGTGGGCGAATTCTTCGGCGAGGTCGTCTTCGGGTTGGGTGATTTGGGAGAGGGTGGTGGAGACGCGGCGGGGGGCGTTGGGTCTTGGGGGTTTCTTTTGCTGGTTGGTTTCGTTGGTGGTTTGGGGTGGGCTGTTCGTCGGTGTCTCGTTGGAAAGGTCTTTGTTCGCTTTTTTTAGTGTCTCTCTTCGTTGCTTGTCCCTCATCTTATCTCTCTTCTTCACTCGCCATCTCCGCATATAATACTTCTCCCTCTTATTCACACTCTTCGCCATATTCACCGGCACAAGCCCAACCCCCGTCGCCACATCGCTAACCGTGTCGACGAACGCACCCCAGATACCCGTCACAGGCTCCCCAGGGCCACCGAAATCGTTCCACTCATAGTGCCTCAGCAATCGTAAGTCATTCCACTTGATCTTGCGCCAATCGACGAGCAGTTCAGCAGCGAGCGGAGAAAGCCGGATTGACGTGTTCTTGAGGCGCCAGGCAGCGGCATGGTTCGGAAGAAAAGAGCAGCGCATAATTCCGTCCTTCTGGAGCGGGAGCGAGCGGTGGAAGGATCGTACTGCGTTGAGAGCGCCGTCTCCTTCAGCGGCGATGCTGTCTGCAATTTTCTTGACGTTCGTCTTCGCTTCGTCGCTCATACACTGTTCGATCCCCTCCGCCAGCCTCTCTGCCGTCAATTTCTTATATGGAATGCATTCGTGTGCGCCGGCCTTTGCCTGACTAACCATGGCGCCCCAAAAGGGCTGGTCTCCGAAGAACGGCACGATCATTGTCGGCCGCGCGCATTTCAACGCTGCAGCCGTAGTCCCTGCGCCGCCGTGATGCACGACAGCAGACACTTTAGGAAAAAGCCAGTCATGCGGCGTGTTTTCGAGCATAAAGATATTGTCTGGCGTGTTGTCCTTTGAGCCGAAGCCACCCCAGCCTTTGGAGACCAGCGCGCGCACACCCGCGATTTCGACAGCTTTGTAGATGAGCCTCGTAAATTCGTCGGGATCGTCAACGACGATAGATCCGAAGCCGATGTACACGGGTGGCGGGCCTGCTTCGAGGAATTTGACGAGATCATCGGGGGGTTGGAAAGAAGACGCAAGGTCGAGAAACACGAAACCGGAAATCTCGATTTCATTTCCCCAATCCTTGGGCTTGGGTACGAGACCTGGCGACCACATGTAGGTGTAGGGTACTTTCAGACGGTATAGCTGGCCGGGTGCCCAGAGTGTGCTGACCTCCTCGAGACATAGTGTCTTGACGCGGAAGCGGTTGATGAGGTCGCCGAGGCCTTGCCAGGTCATCATCTCGACGAGGGGGTAGGACATGAAGTTTGTGTAGGGAGCGTCGACGTTGGAGGTTTTGATGTTGGCCAGGGGATGCGGGAACTGGGTGGTTGGGGAATAGGGAAATCTATACTGTCAGCACCATCTCCTTACTATGCGTGAGTAGGAAGACGTACGTGAACATCATATGCAGCGGCACACCCAATCTCTCAGCAATATGGGGCGGCGCAAAACTCGGTGGGTTCGCAATAATGGCATCGCACACGAATGGCACTTTGTGGCCCATCATCTTCAGATTCTCATTATTCCCCTCCTCATCTTTCGCATTGACACACGCTCTCCACATGCCCCCAAACATCTCCATCATGGCCTTTCTCCTCCTTCCGATCTCGCCCTCCCTAACCGTCTCTATGCCCGGAATCAAGCCAGGATTCTTCACCATGAAAGCCATCAATTCTGATGGATCGCCCCCGATGCTGAAGAACTCCAGGCCTGAATCTTTTTCGACAAAGGTCTTGAAGGCGGGGTGTGTGGCGATGCGGACGCGGTGTCCGTAGTCTTCCTTCAGAATCTTGCCGATGCGGAGGAAGGGCTGTATGTCGCCGCGGGAACCAATCACGATGACGACGATGTTGAGACGGATGCGCGTGTCGGGTGACTCCATGGGATCATCTTCCGGCGCAATCTTCCTGCCCTTCTGGTTCGCCTTATCAGCGCCATCCGAGTCCACACCCTTGAACGTCTTCCGTATGCCAGCGCCCAGCGTTTTCGCAAAATAGCCACTGTTCATGGTCTCGTTGATGGAGAGCTTGAGTCGCCCATCCTTTTTCGAGATCCTGCCCTTGGTCCTGAAGTGTTCGTTGTTGATCTTGATCCTCGATGCCGGTCCTGCACTCTTCTCCCCCCGTCCGTCCATATCTTCCTCGTCATCGTCCGACGACGCGCTCGAGTCTGACGAATACGGATCAAAGGTCACCCGCCGATCCAGCTGCGGCAACTTCTCCCCTACGGACCCTGCCCGCTGTGTGTGTGCCAAATGGAAATCCCGTGGACTCGGTTGAGGGCGCTCCGTAGCGAATTTGTGGGCCGAAGGGCGTGAAGGCGTGGAAGAACCGCTTTCCTCCCCTGATTCAGGCGGTGGCGGCGGTGCTAAGTGGTTGTCATCATGACTTTGCGGGCTATCTACATCTTTGGGCGACCTCATGGTCGCAGGGAGGTCGAAAGACGAGACATGGGCTACATTAAGGTTGACGGCGGACGGATGACCGGTCGCGGCGTCATTTTCAGTGGACGGAAGGAATTCGGGCTCATGAATATCGACGGCGGTAGGCACAGGAGGCGAAAGTTCACGGTTGTCGTCACACATGGCCAGCCAGCGCTGCGTTTCACGCGTCTGTTTGGCAAATAGCAAACAGTGGGGTATCTGCTAAGCGGAATCCGGGGTGTGCTTGCTATAATTAGAGCGCGGCGATGGGGAAGAAGAGTGAGGCAAGGGTGTGAATGCGAATAATGGTCAGCGAGGCACACGGGAATAATAAATAAGACGGGGGTGATGTCTGTCGACGGGCGAAAAAGAATTACGTGTGGCGTCACTGCAGCCAGGAACGGCGGGATTCCAAGGCTGATATCCCTGCTAGCTGCCGTTGATTTGCGCGAGGAGTCGACGTCATAGTACTTTGAAAGTCGGCGGCGGTCTAGATAGATATCAGATGAACTCACAGACGAGCTCATTTCAAGCCAAGCGCATACATGACCGTCTTGACAATGTCATACGCCCAGCCCGACCACCCCCGCGCAGCCTGCACAGCATTCAATGCCCTGATGAGGGTCCGATTGAACGGATCCTGCTCGAACCAGTCATCCGCACACGGTTCCCACAGCGCCTTTTCGACACTCCCTTCCGAGCCCCTATCCACCACCACCCACTCCCCACTCTCGCTCTGCTTGACTGACATCTTCGGACCCACCACCAGGGCGCGTCCCAATACCCTGGAGTCGGCAACAAATCGCGTCCCCGCATCCACGACGTCTTCCACTTTGCCGAGACTGCCACCCGCGATGAGTAAGCGCGTCTCGGGCGGGACGATGGGTGTGTCCATGAAGTAGGGACAGAGCAAGTTGATGCGCACGCCGTGGAGCTGCGTCGCACCGCGGAGGGCACGGAAGAGGCCGAGGACGGCGTGCTTGGAAGCGCAGTATTGAGTGGCGAAGGTGATGGGGGCGAGGGAAGCCAGAGAGCCGACCAAGAGGAGATGCCTGTCGCGTGTTTGCTTCACAGGATCGGAATCGAGGCTGCAGGCTTCGGAACCGGGGTTCCGGGGCAGCCAGTAGTAGGCCAGGTGGACTGTGTAGAGCACGCCGGTGCAGTTCACGTCCATGGTTTTGAGGCTGGGCGGTGCAGGCTCGGCGGCACTGAGATCGCCTGGCGACAGCAGCGTATCTTTGTGGGCGACGCCGGCATTCGCTACCACGGTGTCGATTCCTCCATGCGGACTGAGTTTGACAGCCTCCTTGAAGAAATTGACCTGCGATTGCCAGTCGCTGACATCGCAGTGGATGAAGTGGACCCTGTCGTTTCCTGTCTCTTTGCGCACCTCCCTTGCCAACCCATCTCCCTTCTCCGTATTGACATCGCCGAAGATGACCGTGGCGCCATTCTTCGCCCAGTGACGCACGAAGCCAGCGCCGAACCCGCTAGCTCCGCCGGTGATGAGGACTGTTTTGTTCGCAACCCAGGCGGCGTCGTAGGGAATTGACACGTCGATCGGCGGCGACTGCTTGATCATGGCGGAGAGGCCATTGGGGTCTTGGGAGGTCATTGCAGCGATTATAGAGGCAATGGGGCAGCGGTCGGGGTACAGGGTGAGGTGTGCAGTAGAGGTCCGGCTCTTGCTGCCTCTTTTCTTATGTAGGCCTCGGCTCGCTTGTGGGGCTGCGGCCACAATTTTCCATATTCATCAAAGTGGGATTTCCAACCATCTCCTGATAGCCGTGGACCACCATGAGGAAATGCCTCGTCTTTGAAAAGAAGACAACCATGGCGAGAAGTGTCTCGGACCCCAAATGCCATCCTGTGAGATGGAATAGTATGTAGGGCTTAGCGACGCAGCTAACGTGGTCCATCCCTGCAGTTTTTTTGTTCCTGCCTCTTTCCGTTCCTGCCTCATGACCCCGCCATCCATTGACTCCTTCCTTCCCTATCATTCTTCTCTCCAATCATGCCTGACCCGAACCCCCCCGCCCTCGCCGTCTCCTCCACCCACATCGTCGCCACGCTCTTCTACAAAGCCGACAAAAACTACTTCCCGCACCCTGACGCCTCTCCGCGCTCCCCGCGCTCTCCCACCGACCGCCTGCCCTCCGTCTCGCTCGAGTCGCTGAAAGATGGCGCAAGCCCAACCGCAAACCTCTCCGACTACCCCCTCGAACCCCCCACGCCAGGCCCGAATCCGCGAGACCATCTGTACGGCAGCTACATCAGCCAGCCATGCCTCGCCGAATTCTTCGTCACGCTCACGGCCATAATACCGGGACTGCAAGAGGATACCATCACAAGTAGGCCTTTACAGCGGGAAAAGTTCTGCAGAGTCGTGGAAGTGTCTTTCTCACTGCCCAGCCCCTCGGCCGTCACATTGGAGACGTTGCGCCATGAGGAAAAGATCTCGCGCTTCGAAAGAGAATGGAACGTAGAAGCCGTCTTCCAGGCCGACACCGTACACCGTCGCTACAAGCGCCTCGCCGTCTTCGACATGGACTCCACGCTCATCCAGCAAGAAGTCATCGACGAGATCGCCGCGCTGATCGGCGTGCAAGCCGAAGTCTCGGCCATCACCGCCGCGGCTATGAACGGCGAGCTCGATTTCGAAGCCAGTCTGCGCGCGCGATGCAAACTATTGAAGGGCGTACCGAGTTCGGTCTGGGACACGCTGAAGGCGCGGATAAGCATGAATGAAGGAGTCCCTGAACTCTTGCGCGCGCTCAAAAGATTGGGATTCAAAACCGCCGTTCTGAGTGGTGGGTTTACGCCGCTCGCCGAGTGGATTGCGGGCATACTTGGCTTGGACTACGCGTTTGCGAACCATCTCGTTGTTTCAGAGGATGGGACGGAACTGACGGGCGAATTGACGGGCGAGATTGTGCACGCAGAGCGCAAGAGGCAGCACGTGTTGGAAATCGCGGAGAAAGAAGGGATACTGTTGGATCAGGTGGTGTGTATAGGCGATGGCGCGAACGATTTACCAATGATGGGCGTTGCGGGCTTGGGCGTCGCTTTCCATGCGAAACCGAAGGTCCAGATACAGGCCCCCGCGCGCCTGAATAGTAAGTCTATGTTGGATGTGTTGTATTTGTTTGGCATTGGGAAGGAGGAGCAGGAGGTTTTGGTACGGTAGATTTGTCTTCATGGCTTTTTTCTGCTAGTATTCGCGTTGCTTGATGATGGAGATCATCATCATCATCATCGTGCTTTTTATTTCGGCTCTTCTCCTGCCTCCGATTTTCTGGTCATCAATTGTTCATTCCGTAGTTTTTTTTTTTTTTTTTTTTTTTTGGTTGTGCACATGTGAGATGTACATGGACGGGCGAGCGGACATAGTCACTCGCATTCGTTCTTTTGGAACTCTTCATCAAGTGGGTCTCTTTCGCTTTTGGGGATTGTATATAGTGGGGTGAGTGGTTGGAGTGTGTAGATGAGATTAATACATGTTTTGGGGATCGCTGTCGCATGAGCATATTGGTGACAAGGTTTTAGTGGGTAGGGATAAATAGACATAAATAGAAAGCGGGGGAGAGACATGCAATTGTAGAGATTCGGTCTTTTGATTTGAATGCTAGAGTGTTGGTGGTGGCGGGTTAGGGGTTAGATAGTTCCTCCTGCTCCCCTCTACATACGTGCATGATGTATGCATCTTTTTAGTTGATTTTGGACTTTGATAGTTACTATTATGTACCTATCACACATACGCATTCCGCTTCTCAGCCGTCGGTTGTTGTAGTGTAGATTGAGAATTGGATTTTACTTTTTCGCTTTTGTTACACTTTACTTCTCTCTACTCTACTCTACACTACACTACATAATAAAGTCTTCGACGGCCTTTTAGATTGTGTGCGTGAAATAGATTTTAATTTTCGTCTTTGCTCACACGTCATGGTGGCTTTTCTCTTTTTCTTTTTCCTTGGTGGATGGAGAGAGGAGGGGGAGGGTGATGGAATGATTTATTGCCGTCTTTGTGGGGGTTTGGTTTGGATGGTGAGGTGTGAGGTGTAAGGTGTGAGGTATTGCTTGTTGCATATTAGATGTTGTCTTGCACTGCACTTCTACATCGAAGATATCATGAAGGTTTTTAGATAGTGTTAATTCGAAATTCTTTATTCTCTGCTTCTACATTTACTATCTTTGTCGGTACTTTTTTTTAGGGAGACAGGGAGGCGGAGAGAGAGGCATGTTACATATTTCTCTGTACTTGACAGTCCACATGAAAGGCTTTTTCTGACGGTTTGAGTTGCGTTGATTTTGGATTCATGCTAGGCTTTCACATTCTCTAATGTCTCTTGGATTTCTCTGGGTGGAACTAGGGAGAGGGAGAGGGATATAAAGTGAGTTTTGCCTAGTCTTTTCAAATAATTGGATTTTAGATGGTATCTCGCTTTTCACATTGTATGATCTCTTCTTACTTTTGAAGTTTAGAGTGGGGGAGGGATGCTTGGTCTACTTCCACATATTGGTCTTCCATAATACTTTTCTTTGGGGAGGGATAGGGTAGAGTAAGAGGGGATTTACATAGATACACCGACGGACAGACAGACATGACAATATAGGAAAGCGACTTCGAATAGTTTATATTCTTATGGTTGATGGGTACTCACCCTTCACATGTCAACAATTGTCTCATTTTTAGATTGTAGAGTCGGGGGATCTTTGCTTTCCTCCCACATACGACCTTTGGGTTGTTGATTTTCTAAGAGGGCGGACAGCCGGAAGGACAGGCATTCGTGTGTCGACGCTACGGTTCTGAATAGTAGATATTTAGTTGGTAGATGGTTCCTCGCGTTTCGTATGCTATATCGATTTATTCTTTTTAAACAAATGATAAGCTGCTCGTACCTCTTTTAGCACGTCGTTTGGGGCTCCTTCTTTCTGTTTCAACGAAGACAGATGATGACGTATATCGTACTTGTCATAGAGCTTTTAAATAGTAAGGGGTTGGCAGTTACATTGTACGCGGCATGCAATGTAGTATGTTCTTTTTAGATTGTAGCTTTAATCACTGCTTCCTCTTCCTCCACATCATTCTCTATTAATCGCGGGGTTTAACACTCCGACAGACGGACAGGCAGAGAGAGACAAACATCTTTGGCATGAATGGGAGTTCGAAAACGCTGTCCCAATCTCTTTTCTTGTCCAGCATAAGTATTTGTTCGAGGCGGTTTTTGGAAATTATAATTGATTACTGCTTGCTCGTCTCTCACATCACTATCCAATGTCAAAGTCTTTGCCGCGCAGAGAGACACAAACATTCCGTGCTCTGTCTGGCTTTCTGAATAGTTGTTTGGACCTCCTTCCTTGCTGTCCACATGAAGACATTTTCAAGCAGATTTTGACATAGTATGATTAGGTATTCCTTCTTTTTCTTTTCCCACATAAGTGAGTAAGTAGTAAGTCTCGCCTCTCAGAGAAACACGGACTGTCAGTTTTCCATCTAGTTATATACAGAAATTTGTTTGTCTTTTTTCTCGCCCCCTACACAGTGGCGTACTGATCCACCTTTTTAATTGTCACATTAAGCCCTCCTCCTTCCTCTTCCACACATGTAAGCGAGCGTGGTTGCTCCTTTTTGCTACCGAGGCAGACCGACGCAGATATTCTAGTTCTTTATTGTAGTTTTAAAGAATTGCTTTTAGGTGTGTGCTCATACTTCCCACATATTTTCCTAGTTCAATTGTCTTTCGATCGCGCAGTTATTCACTCCACCCTTTGCATCTACATTTACTTCTCATATAGCTTTTTATCCCTCATGGAGAGACTCATACCGGTCTGTATGTCAGTTCCTTTATAGAAGTCTTCTCTCTTTCTGCACGCCCCACATGGTATTTGGTTCCGTTCGTTTCTTGACACAATGTAGCTCCTATCGTCTGCAGCTTTAATCAATCAAAGCCTTTTATAAGCGATAAACAAATTATGTTGTTAATTGTTAACTTTCCCATCCATTAGCCTTCTTCATCTTTTGCCACTCCTCATGTCATAGGACTCCATCTTATTCTCGGCTATATACAATGGAGACACAAGAGAGACAAACATCTCCTTGCTCTTCGTTCCTTTTAACAATAATTCTTAACCTGTTACTTCTTTCTCCCCATGATATGTTCATTGTGCTCTTTTTAGACCGTAGAGAAACCCGAACTTCCGTAAGGTTCGCCCTGTAGGATTTTGCGAAAGACAGGCAGACATGATTTAGTAGCATATAGATTTCTGGATATTAAGGGCTTATTGTTCCCGCGAACGCCGCATCGCGTTGTCGTCATCTTATTTCGTAACTGTAGTGAATGTTGATAGAGAATTAGATAGACAGACACACATGTCGTAATCCTCTCCGCATCTCTGTACCATGAACTGGGTCTTACCCCCTTTTAATTCCACACATGGATTCTACATGCTGTCTTTGTGAACCACAGAGAACTTAAGAGGTGTTTCTTTAATGGCTTGGGCCAAGGCACGTGAGTGATGACCTAATATACAACCGCCAAGCATCTTAGCTTACAGCTGTGACTCAATACTACGCCTCCCCCACTCCATTGCATAGTAGCTACAAAGCTATTTGCTAGACAATTTTCCCTCTATTGGACTTGTCTATACATCTCTTATAGTCGTTGCGCCAGCCGACAAAATCCTGTAGCAGCCATGGACGACTGCAACGAACGTCAACTCTAGACAAGGGCGATATTTTGCCAGTGCCCGCGCTGAGAATCAAAGGAGAGAGGTCCGCTGTGCTTGCAAGTCGTTGGGCTGATCAATTCATTGCAGTAGCCTGTCGCGCTGGAGCCTAATCAAGTTCCCGCTAATTAGCTCTTCTAGTTTCTGGAATCATCACTAGTCTCCAAGCCTACCGTTGACGGGCCGTTCATTCGATTCTACTTCAAACCTAGCGCGCTCGTGAAGAAGGTGATACCAGCTGTTCTCCAGAATCGAACTGGGTGGGTCAGTAACCCTCTTCTTGGATTGAAGGATGTCAAAGACGCCTCCAAAGACCGGAAGCGCATCGTGATAGAGTTCTCGTCGCCCAACATTGTAAAACCTTTCCACCAAGGCCATCTGCGAAGTACTATAATTGGAGGCTTTCTCTCCAACCTCTACTAAGCTTCTGGATGGGATGTCGTGCGTCTGAACTACCTAGGTGATTGGGGTAAGCAATACGGCATGTTAGCACTGGGGTACAAAATGTACGGAGACGACAAGGCTTTAGAAGCGGACCCAATCCACCATCTATACCAGATTTACGTCAAGATCAACTCGCTACTTACTTGTTGAGCTGACTAGGAATGACGGCCTGCGCTCTCGAATCTCCCACGTCAGTTTTGGGTTAGTCTTGGGAATGCGTACCCGTAGGAGAACCGTCGTGTTTTTGGATGATGTGCTCAAGGACGTTGGCGAAAAGATGCACGAAGTTATGCGAAAGAACGAGAAGAAATACGCTCAAGTATCAGACCCTGAAAGGACGGCTGACATTCTTGGTATCAGCAGTGTTATGGTTCAGGATATGAGCGGAAAGCGGTATGATTCATATCTTGCCTAAGATTTCACTGAAGAATCTTCTGACACTATCCAGCATAAACAACTACCGCTTCAACATGGACACGATGACGTCCTTCGAAGGAGACACCGGTCCATACCTTCAATACTCTCACGCCCGACTCTGTTCTATCTTGCTAAAAGCGGGAGTTCCAGCTTCTGAGATTGAACCAGCAAACCTCGACCTTCTGGCTGAACATCATGCAATTAACGTCGTTCGACTCATCGCCCAGTTCCCCGACACCCTGCAGAATACTCTGAAGACACTGGAGCCTACCACCATTCTAACATACCTGTTCTGTCTGACACATGCGGTTAATAGTAGTTACGATGTGTTACAAGTAGTCGGGAGCGAGCGAGAGCTCATGAAGGCTCGAGTAGCCCTCTACGATGCGGCAAAGTCTGTTATCAATAACGGAATGCGCCTCCTAGGTCTGACCCCTCTAGAACGGTAAGTTCCCAGTCCTAGATTCTTTTAAACGGGCTAATAAGATGTAATCTTAGAATGTAACATGCGGTCGGATACATTAGCTAGACCCATAGCTCGAGGTTCGCATGGAGAGAATCACTCTATGAGATTTCATTATAAGCGGACTCAAGGATAATGTAAGGGCTGGCGTAATTGGCTTAATCTTTCTAAATGGCGAATCTTCGGTAGAGATACCCCTTTAGCAGTTAAAAATAGTAGGGTAGACTACTTTTGTATTTGCACCTTTTTCTGATCACTTTACCCTTTTTACATATAGCTTAAATAGATAAATTATATATTCCTCTTTTTCTTCAGCTCTATATATAATTTGTCTTTACGCTTTGCTTAATTACATAGAGCCTAGAAGGAGAAAGAGAGAGACAGTTAGTTTATTATTATTATACATTTTCCTATCTTTAAATAGTAAAGGATCTTTTGTCTCTTTGCGCTCGCTCCGCATTAGCTATTAGGTCTACGTGTCCTAGACTGTAGAGGACTCTAAATCTCTTTAGCTTTTAGTATATATAGATTTATATAGTAGGACGCTTTTGCATCTTCGCTTTATACATCTTTAAGGTAGTCTTAGGTTTTTCTAGGGGAGACTCCTTATAAGAACATATCTACATGATTTTAACTTTTCTGTTTATTGTAATGTATAGGGATAATGCACTACTATCCTAACTCTACGATAAAGACCTTAGTAAAAGAAGAAAGAACATGTAATTGTTCTCTTAATTATTCTTTACATATTATATAGTGCCAAGAGTTTTACAGAAGAGACATCTTATAGACAGCTTCTTTGTTTTGTTTTGTTTAAAAGGAGAAGACAAACACTTATTAAACTCTAGAAGAGAAAGCTTTAGTAGGATAGAAAGAGAGAGTGGGGTCTTTGTGTATAAGTTAAAATTAGACTTTGTCTTTCATATATAGAACGTGTTTTCGTTTTTCTAAGAGTAGCATTGCATAGTAGAGGAGTTTAGAGGCTTTTGCAGGACAGAGCTCCTATATAAAGTTTTATACAGGCACGACGGACGCTCATGTGCCACGTCTTGGAACATTTTTATTTAAGGAATATTAACTTAAGGATTTTGCTCTTTGCCTCTCCCTATACGTCGGGTACACGGGGTATTTGATTTGTACGATCCTTAGAATAGCTAAAGGAGAGCATACGTGTTATGCGAGTACCCTTTTTTATATCTCAGGGGTAGGTAATTGTTGTAGTTCTAATTGTACTGAGCTTAATGTAGCAGAGGAGAAAGGGGAAACACATGTATTTGTAGTCTTCGATTTTTCATAAATCTGCATCTCCTCCGAGGGTTTTAATACAATCAAAGGCAGTATTTACCATGGAAATTGACTTAAGCCAATTTGAAAATCAAGCTAGTGCCTATTTTATATTCTTCATGTCGGACTCCATATATACGTTAACTCTATCTATTTCAGAGTTCTAAAAAGGAACCGTACATATATTCCCCATTTTCCTAGCTTTGAAGTTTTTATATCTAACGATAGACCTCCTACGGGAACCGTGACTAGGATAATAGAAAGAACGTTTATACATAGAAATACCTTGAGACATGAGCGTATAGATAACGTTCCAAGGCGGCCGGACATTGATTGTGCTTAGGCGCTAGGCTGAAATAGGATTAGACAAAGTGTAATCATACATGCATCAACGTAGCAGAGATAAACACCAGTGGTCTTTGGTTCAGTCATTGTTAATCGAAGATGGGGAAATGAACTTAACGTGAGAAAAGAAAGCAGTTAAACTGTTAGAACCTCTCTGAGCTCACACACATGTCGGATCTTGCAGCCTAGAGTTGGGTAAGTGCACCTGCAGACGACAGGCTTAGTCAGTGACGCCGAAGCGTTTGCCTTCAATCCTGCAACTCTACCTCTCTCCTCTACCTTCTTCAACCACTTCGAAATATCCCCCGCATTGTTTTATTACAGCCCATCAACTATGGATGTAGGAAAGGCGCAAGAAGGTTCCCCTGCCGAAGTTGCACCCACCTCCCACCACGGCAATCCGCACGACGAGCGCACCTGTGAGATGGACAACCTCAAGCAACAGGTGCAGTATCTGCGCAACAGGATGGCTCTATACGAGAAGACATACGGCGTGTTATCTGAAAATGTACGGCATGCTGCCTGAAGATTGCGATCAACATCATTCGAGCGCGTTGCTGACAGAAGCTGAGGATGTGGTGAGGGACAACAAGACAGCTTTGGGTTCGCCGCTGGACCCCGTCGTCATCCGCACCCCAATCCAGATCTGCTCCGGACGCCCACTCACCATCAAGAGCGCTAGCGAGATCAGCATCTTCGATCCTGTGCGTATATCGTGCACTGTCCCAGTCACGATCGAGCCGCTCTGGAAGAATGAGAAAGCTACAGTGTCGCTATGTAGTGACATCAACAGTGATTTCGTTCAAGGCTGGAACAAGCTTCCTGACGAGCTGAGAGTCCGCATTCTGGGAAGTGGTATACGGGGAGTTGCGGGCCATTGGATTCAAACAACCTTATCCTCTTCAATCCACGAGGGCGACTTTGTCAATGGTCCTCTCGTCATCGACGACATCTCACCCGCTAGACTTTGGAAATATTGCCTATTTCCGTACTTGAAAATGACTCCTGAGATTGCCACGCTGTCTAAAGAGGTAAGTTTACACTCTGCGTGATATAAAATAGGAACTATTCCGCGGCCTATAAAACATTACTACCATAACGTAAACTATTAGATCTACTATAAGACCAACATATTCCACATTGGCGCTCCACGGACTATCAGTCCTCGCATGAGAGGTCTTACTACCTACCTCCGGTATCCGTCTCCCGCAGTCAACCACTATATTCGCAACATTCGGATGAGCATCGATATGTCACCAAGTCATTGGAAATTCCTCGAACGTCTTGCTGGCGGAGCGTACGGATTTGCGAACGTCAATTACGTCCAGGTTAACCTCCGTTGGTCGCCGGACGTTGCTGGACAGTGGCTTCAAATGGGTAATGATATTCCGTTACAGAACAAATGGGAGGACTTCGTGCGTGTTATTGGAAATGGGGTAAACTTCAGTATGGCAGGAGAGGTTGTATTCCATGATGTGCTCGAGCGCGATCAGAGCTTGATGGACTTTAGGGGTCTTAAGACTGACATGGAAGGGGAGATACGTGGTAAGATCAGGTTCAGCGTTTAATAAGTCGTCAACGGAATGGACATCGCCCCGGGCCTTGAAGCAGAACCGAAACTGGTTCTTATGGGCCTGTGGGCTGGTCTGCGGCTGCATGCCGTTCACTTTGGTCATTGGCTTGCTGTTCACACAACTAGCTAAGTATCTACATCACGAGTAAAGACAGGAAATTACATTGCTACTCTCGATGGAAAAATGCTTGACTCCTCTAGGTAGTCATATACTAATTAACTATCGCCTTTATGCCAATCAAATATCTTCTTACTATTTTTTTCTTATCTTGGTTGTTATTTACGACACACCGAGCAAACGTACAGTTCTGGTGGATGAGTCATATGTGATTATTGTCATATTCTATGCTTACAGGTTACCATAGTCTATTTGGCACATCTCTTACGAATCGCTGGGAATAGGCTTTTGATGAGAGAAAGCTTCCCATTTTCTCCTCAATAAAGATCACCACAAATAGATACACAAGTTTCGAAGTATGTAGATTCTCCCTCCTATGAAAAAAACTTCGCTTAAAACTTTCTGGGCTTGGAGAGCTTTGTACCTTTACCTCCAACGGTGCCTAAAGCGCGGGGCAAACTAAAAGGCGCTAGCTAATCATCTAGCGTACTTTACCTACTTCAAAACTACCTACGACGACAATTTCCCGGGTGCTCCTACGCAACACCCAAGCCCAACCCGAGCACGCTTCCTCTAGCTTCCTCCGACATCCCGACACTCACTCATCTTTCCGCAACACCACATACAAGTCATATCTCGAAATGGCTCAGCAGCACAACGCCGGGAAGGGCGTAGCCCACGGCGGCAAGGTCCGACGTTGGAGCCCTAAATCCCCGGACGGCCCAGTCGAGTTACTCACGACCATCTCCTTCGCTCCCGATACCTCGATGTCCATCATCTCCGCAACCCCGATTCTCTTGAATGAGACAAGCATCATCTGGTCAGAAACGCCGATCATGGTCAAAGCCACCGCTGAAGAGCTACTCACCGTGCAGCCACACAAGATCCTCGACCCAGAGTTCGCTGTAGGTTGGAACAAGCTGCCAGACGAGCTGAAAGTGCGCATTCTGACGTATAACGTGATCTGCGAAGATAAAGTGAGCTTCAATGACCAATGGGGTACGTAATCAGTCGGAAGCGTCTTCACGCCGCGATGAAAACTTCGGGAAGAAGAAGCTGACTAGTTAGGTTACACGATGGGTGGCAACAAGGACATAATCTCATACTGTTTGATGACTCCGGAAATCGCTACCTTGGCTCGCGAGATCTTCTACAGCAAGAATATATTCCACGTCAAGGCACTGCCACTTTTTGAGTGGATCGGCGAACGTCGTACCCTACCTCTACCTCCTCGGAGTAGTCTTGGTTTGATCCGGAGGTTAGAGGTGGCGGTGCGAGTTATTGGTTGGGAGTTCACCAAGCTGAGGAAACTCACCGACGGACGATGGGGCTTCCATAATCTGCAGCACATCAAGCTGACTGTGGACTTGACACAACATCCCGGGATTCCCTATTCCGAGATCCCTTGTATCCTTGGAGATGGCCTCTTTATTCAATGTGACGGAGAGGTCGATTTCGTTGGGATGGATATATGGTCATTTCCCGGTTCACAGCTCATCGCAATCATAAAGACGAAGTTCTTCTTTAATTGCATCAACAAAGGCCTCAACGGTGTCAAAAATTGAGAGAGGGTCCTTGCATGGGATTCTGGTAATGATGGCCTTTCCTACAGCATAGAAGGCTATCGTGCGGCATATTGGGATAAGAATTAATCCAGGCGTTACGGATATACCCCGAAAGGTGAACGGCTCATTTGAGGGGCGCGTGCAGAATACAAACGAATGGTTAGCGAGACACGTCACCGTTGGCATTTGCTCCTTATCCTTGGTATATAAACAAGTAGCTAGCATCAATATTTCTTCTCCCACTCACCACACCCCAACACAATCGGAGCGCGCCAAGCCTCAACCATGGACAAAACGACCATCCTAGGCTCTTCGCCCAATAATCCTCTCCGCCTCTACCATGCAATCACTATTCGACGCCGATCAAAACTCACTGTTACTTGTAGCTATCCATTTGGGGTATATGGTTCTGTATGTAAAAATCAACATTAAGGTCACCCGGCAAGCATATACTAATGGGCGCCTTTAGCAACTTTTCCCCGCATCCTCCGTCGTTACATACCAGCCCAGTATGTCCAGCGTCACCGTCAATCTCCGGAGTAATCTTGGCCCCGAATTTGCGCACGGCTGGAATAAACTCCCGGTCGAGATGCAGATCCAGGTTCTCGAGTTCAGCCTTCGAGATTATTTTCCGGACGATAATTCCTACGGCAACGTTGACATCGCGACCTGCCTCCGACTTCTATTGCAGTATTACCGCATGAGTCCTCAGATTGGGGTGCTGGCTCGCGAGATCTTCTACAAGACGAAATCATTCAGCTTATGTATCGGAGACTACCTTACCGGCCCGAGATTTTACAGGCCGCCTCTGATGTTCACTCCCATAATCCAGAGGCTTTCGATCTTCATGCCGACAGAGGAGATGTACGCTTGGAATGTTCTGAAAGGCATATCTCAGGGTGCCTATGGTTTCAAGAATCTAAAGCACGTGTATGTGAAATGCAAGGTGATATCCCAGCTTAGGACTAGGATTTATGACTCGGAGACGAATACCCTCCAGATGCTTCTACCGGTCTATCCACGTGTAAAGACCGGATACGTTCCTCTAGGAGACATCCCCGATGTCAAGTTTGCGTGTAAAGGAAACCTGGAACTAGACGTCATATTCTGGGATGGTGAATGGGCAGAGCTGAAGTCGATTTTGGGGCGGAAGATCCGTTTTCTTGACGCTGGTACATGAGGTAAGCGGTATGCTGCCACCTTTAGGAAGGCACTTTTGAAGCGATGATAGCGTGAACGGTTTATGGGCTACTGGATAGACTAGCAGGGCACTATAATGGCATTATTTTACGCCTCTACTCATTTACAGGCTCTTTGCATCTCAGTATACATTTCCCGCTAAAAGAGGGGTCGATATGAGTGATTGCTCCCATTTACAGGTATTGCCCTTTTTGGTTAGCGCCGCATGTGCCGTTAGTCAGCTGGACGCACTCCCCAACAGGTCGCTTCTAATGCTCAACCACTCACTCAACTAATATCCCGCACCCCCCGGTCTCAACAGCGCCGGTCATGATGTCTATTATCCCCGCGTTCTCCTCCGTCGACCCGGTGCAGTCCTCCCCAGCGCAGGATGTCTCTCTTCCTGAACATGGTGAAGTTGATAGCGCGATATCTTCTGTTAGACCTGTAAAGGACGAAGCGGATGTGCAGCAATCACCAGCTCATAGGCCTGTCAAGATACATCACCCCCACCAGATGTTGCGAAGCGAAACCATTGACATCTTGTCACCAACACCTATCCAAGTCGCCCCCGGTGTGTTTATATCCTCAGCCTCCCCAATCACGATCACAACATCGAAATCAGCGATAACACTACTCGCCCCCACGGAAAGGCTTGGAACTGGCTTTGGGCGGGGATGGAATAAACTGCCTGTCGAACTGAAGCTTCACATCCTTCGGTACAATGTATCAGCCCAGGAAGGATATGCCAACACCTCGTGTTCATTCTGTGAAATGCCTATCTTCAACGACAAGGTTCACGTTGGCTGCCCTTATATACGCAATGGGAAGTGGCTCAATCGGAGTTGCGATTTCGATGTGATGAAGGAGAAGAAGCTTTATCGCTACATGCGCCTAACACCGGAAATCGCGGCACTTGCAAAGGAGATCTTCTACGGAACACACATCTTCGAATTCATGTACCACCTCCCTCCGATGCTGTGCCTACGAGAGCGCAATCGTTTCGTCCGGCGCCTGAACCTGGTCGAGATTTCAATGTCCGAGAACAGCAGCCCCTCGCCTTGGGAGATCCTTTCGAACCTTTCCAAGAAGCAGTATGGATTCACCAACTTGAGTCGAATCCATATCACGTTCGCTGCCGAGTTCATTGCGGATACTTTCAATAACTACTGCATCTCTGCGGAAGAGACCCTTCTCCCCCATAACCCAATGATGAATTACTCTATTGAGAGAAGAATGGCTGCATCTATCCAGTTCCCTTGTGAGGGATTCGTTGGACTTTGCGCCGCTTCCGGACCTGATCTCATGGAATATCTTCACTACTTGAGGTACGCTGATGACATCCTGGATGCGCTTGAGGAATTGGTAGAACAAGTTGGCGAGAAGATAAAGGAGAGGATCACCTTCAAGCCTTAGGAGTAATACTTTATACGGCAGTCGAGGTGGGTTTCGGAAAGCTCTTTGAGCAATGTATCATAAGATTTGTGGAAATGCATCTGTCATGCTTGGGAAGGCTGTGTATCATGGAATGAAGCTGTTGCATCACCTCATGTATTCAGTTAGCTACATATTGTCGGTTCTTATAAGGTTGTTAAGAAATAAAACTCGATTATCCAAAGTCACTATACAATGCTCTACTTCCACTGAACAAGGGTACACAATTTTCTTTATCAACGCTGAATCACAGGACGATGGAAATAATAGCGCGATGCCGTATGATGAGTGCGTAGGAGATTGCGGAAGATACTCCGCGTTGGCATATTAGTCCGGTGGCCAGTCGGTTCTATATAGCGGCAGAATGATGTGATAATAAAGTTGATTTCTCCAGATAGACACTAATTAGATGCCAGATGGATACACCCACCACCACGTGCTACATGACTCCGTCAAACCATACGCCCCAGTCCAATCGTTTTATCCTCCTAGTCCTTTTAGATGCCAGATAAATACACTCACCACCACGTGCTACATGACCCCGTCAAAACCATACGCCCCCGTCCAATCTCTCTATCCTCCTAGTCCTTCTGGACATTGAAATGGAACCTATCTCTAACAATCTTCTCCATCTTAGCCTTAACCTTGTCTCCAACCTTCATGATCAAACCTGGACCCATCAACACCTGCGGATGGTACCGAAAGTCCACTATTCCGCTACAAGGAAGGTTGATGTCTTGAAGCACGTCTCGACACAATCGGTCCCAAAAGCGAACTTCCCACACAAATAGCGCATCCTCCTCCCACCAAGCCGCCCAGCTGAAGATAATCCGAATATGCTGGAGTCGCTGAAAGTTGGTTTCTCCCTTGGAGACGCGTCGTAAGAATGCGAAAGCTGTATTGTTATTACGGAGACCGAGGTCACAGAGACACATGGTTAACTCAAGCTTTCGAACGTAGGGCTGTGCAAACAAAGGGGGTAATTTACGAACTCCCAATGTCGACAAGATAGTGGTCTTTCCGTAGAACAGTTCGGTAGAAAGTGCACGAATCTCCGGTGTCATGAAGATGAACGGCTCGAGCTTGGTTAACTCGACGGACTTGAAGTTCATCGGTGACGTCGGAAAAGAAACAACAGATGATAAAATCTGTAATTTCAACTCGTCTGGGAGCTTGTTCCAGCCCTTCACAAATCCTGATCCAAGAGGTACATTGGCAGAGACTGTATACGGGTGGTCTGTCGTAAAGAATGTGATTGGTGCGGTCGACGAAATAAATACACCAGGCGCGACCTCGATGCGGCCAGGGGAGACCAATGTAACCGTAGAATTGGCCGAGATGGACATGGTATGGAATAGGGGAATTAGATCCGAAATGGTGCTACCAATGCCTGAAAGGGGCGGAGAAGATTTGTATCTTGACATTTTGTGATAGTTCGTCGTTGTAGGATGAGTGATTGAGTCGGGTTTAGTATCGTCGAGGTTGTGTTCGAGGGAAGATAGGTGCGGTAAGGTGGAGAAATTGAGTGTTACTCCGTAAGTTTATATACGTAAGAGCGGGTTCAGTGAAGCGCGTTCGCAAGGCCCCGCATCTTCCATTTGCGTTTGAAGGCCATCAATATTGGTCACTATCGGTGAATGCACGTGATCAAATCGAATCATCGTGCAGCCACAAAGACAGGGGCTCATTTCCTAATATGTCAATGCACCCCACAATGCAGCAGGAGTTCCTGCTCTTTCGGGGTTTTAAACCCATAATCCCCCGCAATTTCTCAAACCCCCTCCTACAACTCTTGCACAACAACCATGGCAACCGATCAAACTTCAACTACTCTTAGCATGGCCGGACCATCCCACCAAAACGACACTGAGCCAGAAGATATCTCACCAGGCCCGCATACCTCGACTGATTGCTCAAAGTCTCTCGAAATCATACAAGCGCCTACAGTTGTCCCGCTTTCGGCTTTTGCTAAAGGATGGGGACGGCTTCCAGATGAGCTCAAGCTCAAGGTTGTTTCGTATATCGTCCCCGCGCAGACCTATCCTATCAACAAGGCAATGCATGATTTCCGCTACCTTTGCGACGTTCAGCCATATGTTGGGCTGACTCCAGAGATCACAAACCTCGCACTAGAAACCTACTACAGTGCCAACACCTTCGCCACTAGGGTGATATCGAAGGTAGAAGACCAGGGTCAGGAAGATGTACAACAGTTCTACTTCCAATACCCCGCTCGATCTTTGAACCACTTTGTTCGCCGAATGTCGATCCGGATCGAGCCCTTGGAGGAACACTGGGACATGCTGCATGATCTCTCAACCGGGCACTATGGTCTCAAACGTCTTGTGCATCTTAGCATTCATATCGATTGCAGTATCCCGTTCTTCAATTATGGCCGTCCCTCGAAGGCATATGATGTCTGGATGGAGAAGATACATCGCAAGTACAAAGATCTTCTGCACGTTGTCGAGGCACTTGATAAGAGCATTTATTTCAAGTGTGCAGGCGAGGTCGGCGTTTCGGATTTATATATGTGCCCTAAGCTTACGCAACCGCAAGCAGGTGGGCTTGAGGCTACAAAAATGGGAGGGTTGCTTCGGTCAAAGATTGTCTTCAATAGTGGCGGAGCAAGCTAGGTGCGCATAGACACACAACTGCGGATATTAAGCGTATAAAGGTATACCATAACTATTGATAGGGAATCGACAAGGTTCCGCCAGGAGGGTGGCGCGCTTGGCGGAAATCCAGGCATAAGCGGATGCGGGGAGCATTGCGGAGATTGGATAGAGAATACATGAACATACAATATGAACCCAAATCACTTTACAACTATGGCACTTAGACTAAAGACGGGTAGAGCGTAGGTACGTATATGCCTCACCTATAGTGCTTTCCTTAGTCTTTACACTCTACGAAGAGAGAAACTAAAATATTATCTGATTGCTATTACATGTCTTGATCTTACACTTACTATATAACTAATTGATTTAAGATGGGAGCGTACATATTATTCGTCAATTACATGTTCTACATAACTTCGTATTTCACTAAGTACTATTTATAGCCTCCGTTAGGCACGCACATCCATAGTAAATGCATCACCTTTACTTTCATTGTAACTGCACAATGAGCGCTACGACCCAACTTCACCTATCGTTAAAAGCCTACACAACACAAACCATGGACATATATAAACACAATCTTCCAACGACTTTGTAACAATACACCAAACTAAAACACCAGAGACAGCAGTCACTGACCAACAATACCCACACAAAATAACCCCAAACAACAAAACAACGACTCAAACCAACGCCGCAATGTCCGACTTCACCCCCGTGAAGTCCAAGTCCACGATGAAGAAGGAGAAAAAGGTCAACGTCGCAGTCTCCGCCACCGCCAACGTTCCCGAGGGCAACGCAGTCCTATGTGAGCTCACACCCTACCAGCGGTTCTACCTTTTAGCCGGCCCGACGATTGACGTTCGAGTCGGCAATCTAACAATCCGAGGCGACGTCCCTCAGCGAATGCTAATGGCCACCTCGACCCTAGCGAACGCCTACTTCCGCGCGAACCCCATGTCCAAAGTCTGGACCTTACCAGCATTTACCGTGAAGCCCAACGCCATCAAGATAGTCTTGAAAGGTACCACGTCGCCTCAGTTCGTCGGTGCCACTTTGCGCCAGGTCCCTATCGGTTGTGGTTTTGTCGATCATGTCGATGTCTATGCTGCTGGGCTGTTCTTAGGTATGGAGGAACATGTCCAACATATCAAGACGCGTTTGAACTGGGATATTACGACCTATAATTTCGATATTCCGTGCGATGTTCTTGTAGCTATTGCTTCTTCTCTACCGCCCTCGAATGCGGTGTACCAGCATGCGGCCCGTCGCCTCGCGTTTTTCAAATTTAGGAACGTGTTTCCTGCTGGTAAGGAATTGAACACGATGTGCGATCCTGAGTACTTGGACGAGTTTTTCATCGAGTACCCTGAATTTGCTAATGTGGTGCAGGGTCACTTCGATGAGCATGTCGCTGAGGTCGCCGGGAAGATGGCCTTTCGCGCTGCTTTTCATCCCAGGCAGGACTCTCTCACGCATGAAGCTATCCAGCAAGCTGATAACGAACGTGTCAAACTCAATGCTCTGCGAGGTAAACTTAGAGAGGGAGGTATCCTGGTTCTATCTGCTGAGGAAGTAGAGTTGAGGGCAAAGCATGGTTTGTAAGCCTTGGAACCTTCCCCTTGTCTTGATGGCTAGAGATGTCTAGTCAATGCTTGAACTATTAAACAAGCAACATGAATATCAGAATCGTAACATAAAAACCATGTAAAATATTGCCATGCCTTTCTTCCTGTGTCTCTCGTGACTGTTCACTCCCTACCAAGTAGGAGCTTTGTAAAACGAGTACCAAGATATTTCAAATTAACATAATATAGCCAAAGGAATAGATAGACAGACTCTCTGCATATAAAACCATACCCAAAAATATTCGCATAAACTTTACATCAGCTCCTCATTCCCTTCCTAACAAACACTAACTCATCCTATAGCACGATATACCTAGAATTTCTACATCAATTCCCACTCTTATACCCATTAAAATCCAGATCCAGATCCAGATTCAGATGCAGAATCGAAGCTATACAAATTAAACCAGACTAACGAAATAGACGCATAAGCACCGCTGCAAGAAAGTAGCAGATAAAAAAGAATGCGGAGAATGGACTTCATAGTTATCATATCGGCGAGAGAATGTGCGAGAATGGACTCAATCATCGGTATTGGATCGGTGGGGAAAGGTAAGAGAAGAGAATGGGGACATGAAGAAATGTTAGCTTGTGGAAGAGCACCGTACCATTCCGTACCGTACTGTATCATACCGTAGGCGAGAATCAACATCTAAACAGCGCTCAACGAATTGCACCTACCATAGTATCACAGAAAGGCCACAGCATAAAATATTCTCTCAACTCAATCCCACCAAATCAATTCCTCTACAATATAGACAAATGACCTAAGTCTTACTTTTAACTTTCATACTTTTAATCCCTACCCTTACCAACCCAACCCATTAAATCGTAACTCATCATCGACATTCATCATAAAACCATCACCCATCATCCTCATCCAGCATAAACTCCACCGGTCCCTTCCCCCCATCACTCTTCAAATTCAGCGGAAACCTCACGCCTGCCAACCCCACAAGGCCCGAGCTCATAACCAGAGAAGCGATATGACTCTTCGGCACCTCTTCAAGCACTGCCTTTCCGTCCGGGAAAAGACTCGCAGGCATCGCGCTGCGCAGATAGTAGATGCGTGAGGATAAGAAAGGTACCAAGGGGCTGAGGCGGAAGAAGCGCGGGCCCGGTGGTGCGGGTTTGGAGCTCGCACTGTCGGAACGTTGACGTCGGGTTTTGCTCGGTTTGTGCTCTAATGATCCGGATACCTGATCCTGAATCTTCTTGCGCATTGTGGGGGTTGACGGTTGTGGTTTTGGTTTTGGCGTTTGTGAGGGCTCGGCAACGGAAATTGATGGGTGTGGGCCCTTATTTCTGACGGGGTCGACGTAGCTGTCTTTCGGTGTCGCCTCGCGACAGCCTTGCATGATCTCGTCAAAGTGGAGAGGTTCGAATGAAGCTCCCTTGTTTCTTGAAAAGTTCTGCTCCACGATGGAGCTGCCTTTCAGAAGGGACGGCAGGGACGCGCCGTGATTTTCGTGCATGTGCTGGAGGAACTCATCCTCCGAGCTGTAGAGTTTCTGGTCGCACTGTCGATACTTGTGATAGTGTTGCGCATGTTCGACATGGAAAGACCGGTATCCAGCACCGCACAAGTGACAGTGATGAGCCTTGGGTGAAGGGAACTGAGGGCACAGAGGCGGCCCGGCATTTTCGGCAGCGACATCGTCGAAGGATCGCAGGAACCGACAACTCCAGACACGGCAATGAGAGTGCTTGTTCATGGCGTCGGTGTTGGCAAACACTTTTTGGCAATACCGGCAACGGAATGGTCCTACTGCATCCGGATGAAACAAATTCTCCAAATGGTTTTCGAGTCGCTCAGCCCACCAGGCAGTTCGGTCCAACTCCCCTGCATACATGTGCTCCGCGACATGCTCACAACGTTCACTCCAGTTTTTAGATCGCTTTCCACAAAAGCCGCAATGCAGCATGGGATCGTCGGCCTTGATCGGTGCACCGAAGCGTCGCCATTTCACGGCAAGGTCTTTGCACCCAAAGTAGCTGCCTTCGCTGTCCATCAGTCGTGCTTGGCATCCCAGACGCACTGAAGGATGTTTGACGTTGGCAAAGTGAACGTGGTGGAGATGTTGAATGAAGTGGTCTCGTCGGTAGAACGTTCGCTGTGACTCGGGTTTGTTACGGCATTGCTGGTACTTGTGACCAGCCATGTGGGTCTCATCAGGACGGAGTTGGCCACAGAAGGGGCAGGAGCGAAGTGGCGCGTTCTTGCCGTCGCAGCAGATCCATGTTGTGCGAAGCGCATGGACCGAGTCTTCGTGACGAACCCATTCGTACTTTGTCTTGAAAGCCCTCGGGCAGAAGGTGCAACAAAACGGGAGATCTTCCTGAGGCTGGCCAGCGCTGTTGAGGCCGTTCAATTTTGTTCGCGTGTAAGGAGACTTCTTCCACTCCATACGTCGGCGGCCTCGTCTCCTGTCCCGGTTGAACGATGACAGATTACTACCGCTACTGTAGGTCGTTGGTGCCGTCCCTTCGGATGAATTCACTGAAGTTATGACGGAACCAGACTTGCCCATATTTGAGCTAGACAAGTCGGTCTGGAAATCGCCCTCCTCGCTGAGTGAGCCGTTGTCAATTGCTGCCTGGATGGCGGAAAAGGTGACTGCTTCCTCTTGATACGACTGGGCGAGATATACTGCAAGGGGTGGCTGTGGTGGTTGAAGTGTCTCGTCAGCCTGTTTGTCGAGGGCTTCAAGGCTGTCTCTTGACAACTGGGACGCAAGCGAGCAGCAGCTGTTGTTGTCAGGCTTGGGCATGATGGCTTCAAGGGCATCTGACAATGTTAGTCGAGGATTGGAACAGTGCGTTGAAGGAAGCTCACCTGATCCCTTCTTGCGAGCACGTGTATTGTTGAACCAGTTGCGAACACGCTTGACGTCGAGATTGGCTTGATGGGCGATGACGTCGATCTCCCATGAGCAAGGATATGGATTGGCAGCGAACTCCTCCTCGAGCATCTGTCGAGCTTCAAGAGGGATGCGATTTGAAGCACCCTTGCGTGTAGCAGATGCGGGCCTTCGAGTCACAGCTGGGCTTCGCCTCAGTGGCGCCGGAATGGATTGATTGCCAGCGGGCTCTGCGATGGGAAGTGAGGTAATTGGCGCTTCAATATTGGGTGTGGGTATTGACACTGAAAGCTTGCGAGACGGGTCTGCGACGGGAAATGATGTAATGGATGGCTCCATCATGGCTGTATGTATCTCCTGGATTGGTTGGTAGCGTGGTAATATCGTCGTAGCTGATCCCGGCCCGATACTCGTATGAAAGTCTGGCTGGTGATGTATGCTTTCAATTGGTGCATGGAGTGACGTTGGGCTCAGACAATCCATTTCTGTTTGCGGCATAGACACGTCGTACGTGAAGTTGGACGGGACTGGGGCGAAAACATCGGATTCGACCAGGCCCGTAGACTGCCAATCCATGGAGTCCAACACCGAGAGGGGAACTACACGCTCCGGAAGAAGCTCCTGATAGTCGACATGAAGACCCCGGTCGCGGTCCAACTGCGTAAAATCAAAGAACTCTTCGAGTCCGTCAAGTTGCTGGTCATTCATGTTGCGGATATTGGCGCCCGTATAGACGGGACGAGCGGAAAGGCGGGAGTGGCTTAAGCCGGGTGGATAAACACAAGCATTAACAACAGACGTATGGACGATTAGCTTAGAAACAAAGCAGTGGTAGTCTCATGGTAAGGGCGAACGAACGAGCGGCCCTTAATGAGACGGGATGGCTGATGCGGCTCGAGCTTGATTATCAAGGTGGATAGACAGGCGGGGAGATGGTCAGGCTGCCAGGCTGCGCTTTATACTGAGACTAGCCCACGAGGGAAAGAGATGTGGCATGTTTGCGTCCTTCCCGCGATAATGAGGCAGCTGAGGAACACAAGAATGCGCGATTGAAGAAAGACGGTGAAACAGCAGTGCCGACGTGTAGAGGTAGGTGAGCATTAGATAGCGGTCTGACGGTGGAGTGGAGGGGAAGACGCGCTATTCCTAGCACGGACTAGGCAAACGCACGGCCCATAAAAAAGTTCGACGCAGGATGGATGGAGGTCCCGCCATGGCAAACGACGTCCTGCAACCTGGCAACCTGGCAACCTCGCGCACAATGGCGGCTGAAGTGCAACCGCTGCAGCTCGCGAAACTGCCGAAAGGCCCGTCGACGGTGACCTCGGAGCAGCAATACTGGAACTCTTTCTCGTCAGAGCTAAAGCTAGATCCGTCACAGCATTCCTCGCCCATCACCCACATATCGATTCCGCACCGACCGTCCCCGACCTCTCTCACCGCCGCGCAGGATCTATTTGCAGTCACTACCGGCTCGCGCGTGCAGATTTTCTCTTCCAAGACCCGCAAGGTTGTCAAGAACATCTCGCGATTCGGCGTCGATGACATCGCGCACTCGGGAAACATACGGAGGGATGGAAGGATCCTGGTAGCGGGAGGAGACAGCGGAACCATCCAGGCATTCGACGTCGCCAGTCGCGCCATCCTCAAGACATGGAAGGAGCACAAGCAGCCGGTGTGGGCCACGCAATGGCATCCCACCGAGCTCACGAGCCTCATGAGTTGCTCAGATGACCGGACGGTGCGGTTATGGGACCTGCCGAGCGACAAGAGCACCCTGACCTTCGATGGACACCAGGACTACGTGCGCTGCGGAGCGTTTATGCCTTCGCAGAGCAACCTCCTGGTCTCTGGTAGTTATGACCAGACGGTGCGACTATGGGACTCAAGAGCTGGAGACAGAGCGGTCATGGTGTTCAAGCATGCTGCACCCGTCGAAACCGTTTTGCCTATGCCCTCAGGAACTGCCGTCCTCGCGACCAGCGACAACGCAATCAGCGTCCTCGACATTGTAGCCGCGAAGCCCATGCGCGTCCTGCGCAACCACCAAAAGACCGTCACCGCACTCTCCCTGTCCAACAACGGGGAGCGCCTCCTCAGTGGCTCTCTGGACGGCCATGTCAAGATCTTCGAAACCACCGGCTGGAACGTCGTAGCAGGAATGAAGTATCCCTCGCCCATCCTCTCGCTCAGTGCTGTCCCCTCCCACAATGAAGACAAGCACATCGTAGTGGGCATGCAGTCCGGCCTGCTATCGGTCAAGACGCGCCTCTCCACCGAACAAAAAGCGCAAGCCCGAGAGCGCGAGAAGGAAATGAAAGCCCTCATCGAAGGCAAGATCGAGGAATACGACCGCACGAAGAAGCGCAAGCGAGGTCGAGGCTGGGCAAAGAACCTGCGAGGCCGAGACTTCACCGGCGAGGGCGCCGACATAATCATCGACGCTAACTCGCGAGGAAAGATAGCCAAAAACTACCCCTGGGCCAACGCGCTCCGAGCAGGCCAGTACGCAAAAGCCCTCGACCTGGTGCTCGAACAAACCGTACGTATCCACTCCCTCTCCCTCCCCATGACCACCACACCATACAGCCCATCTAACACTGCCCCAGGACCCCAACCACCGCGAACAACAAGTCACCCTCCTAACCACGCTCATCCACCGCTCAGCCCTTCCCACCGCCCTCCAAAACCGCGACGAAGTAACGCTGCAGCCCATCTTCCGCTGGCTCATCAGTCGCATCTCCGACTACCGCACCACGCGCCTGACCACGGAAGTCGCGCTCGTAGTCCTCGACCTGTACGCCGATCAATTGGGTCGGAGCGAGGATATTGACGAGTTGTTCGATCAGTTGTTTAGACGCGTCAAGCAGGTTGTGGATGCGAGTCAGAGTGCGTGGAGTATTGGCGGGATGGTGGATTTGCTTACTGCCGCGAGTGTGGAGGCGCCGGGTTTGGTTGTAGAGGAGTGAGTGAATTCGGTGCTGCCGCAAACAAAAAAAATCATGGTCGGCTTTCTTCTTCTTCTCTTGCATAGCGTCGGCGTTTCGTCAATGGTTTTGAAACTCGTGGAAAAGTTGGGGGTGAGGGTTGTTCGGTTGGGGCTGGATTTATAGCTAGCTGTTCTATTGTATGTATGGATTAGATAGAATGGACGGATGGATACCCGGATGAAGCATGTTTTCGGATGTGGACGAGTATGCTTGGATTGGGTTTGAATGGATGGTATATTTATTTGTACATGTACTCGTTTCGTCGCTAGACAGAAAATGCTTCTCTTCTATCCCGCAATTGCATGCTCCAATGATATACACATAAGATATATGATACAAAAAGCGTGACCCTACTGCTCCATCCAGTTTACCACAGACAATACTGCCTCTGGCTCGTGACTGGTCGATCGGGCATAGGCAGCCATAGTTTTCTGTTATCACGCTTCTTCTGGATCTCGTCGGAGAGACGTATGCGAGTCTTTTCTTCTTTGAGCACGACGGTAAACACTGCCAAATATTAGCGCATATCCACGACGGAAGTCAGGGGCAGAAGAGTCCAGGTGTAGAAGAAAACTTACTGGCTAGTCGATGGGTCAACATGTTTATACGCCCCCTGGCCCTGAACTCGGGACTCTTGGAGGGATCACCGCGTCCCACCCACGCCTGGTCAATGTACATCTCCGTCTCGTCCCACACGCGCTTTTTGCTCCCATTTTTCATTTCAATCAGCCTGCCTCCACCCTTGCGATCCCGGCGTCTGGTACCATCTGCGAAATATGGCTCCGAGTTTTCATCCTCCAAGTCGTCCTGCGCCTCTAGTTCCGCCAGCTCGGCCTCCCTCGCCTCCTCCGCCTCGAGAGCATCTTGCGCAGCCTGGCCGCCCCCCAGTCCCATTCCCCTCTGCGCAATTGCCTCGTCCCTTGCAATCATTAGCCCCTTCCTGACGTCCCGCGCGATACGCTTCGGGCTAAAGCGCAGCTGGATGAGGGCCTCCTCCACCGTCTTGCCCGCAATAAGATGCGTGATGCGCATCAACTTCTTCACACTGGTGGGCAGGAACGGAGAGCAATAGACGCTCTCTCGCTCCGTCCGCGCCAGCTTGATCGCCTTGGTGACGCGCCCGTTCTTGAGCACATCCCTGATTGCCATCTTCGTCTCGAACTTCCTGCGCGCGGCGGGGGCGGGGTCTAGTTTCAGTGCGTGCATCTCGAGTTCGCGCTGGCGGTTTAGCTGGTCCTCGCGTGCTTGGAGTTCCTTTTGGAGCTTTGCGGACTGCTCGGGCGTCGTCGTGCCTTGGCGCCATTCGGGGGAGTCAGGTTCGAGCCACTTGAAGAGCGAGGTCGGGTGCGAGGGGAGGCTGCCCAACTTTGACTGCGGGCGTGACGACCTGCTGTCCGGGGCGTGCTTGGCGAGGTAGTTTTCGAGGGTGGGGTTGCTGAGATGAGGGGGCAGACGAGGGGGCAGATGAGGGGGGAGGGGTTCCTCTTGGACACCCTTTTGGGAAGCTGCGGGATTGGGATTGCCCTCTTGTTTCGGTGGCGCCTCCTTTAGGCGGAGGGTACAGCTGAAGGAGCGTGTGGGGAGATAGGACGGCCGGGGACGGAAGGCTTGGAGGCCTGGACGTGTGTGAGCATACATAGGTAGGGAGTGTGTAGGGAGCTCGGCCGCGGGGTAATGCACACAGAGCAGGCTTACCTGATGGCCCCAGCTGGCGGGTGGGTATTCGCGCGCTCATCGTGATGTGCCGACCCCAATGGCTCGATGTTGATGGAGCGGTTCGCGAGGCGTCGGAAGAAATTCTGAGGGCGCGGCTTCTGCCGCAGTGCACGGCCGCCAACGGTGGTTTAGGTCCTTGGGAAAGGGTCGATCATCATCATCTTGAACCGGATGAGATCACCTTCATTTCACGGCACCAAGCAAAGATTTCATTGAAGTCTAGGTGACGAGTCCCGTACGTGTCGCGCGGTACAGAATTTACTCTTCGCGTCCGTCTAGAGCCGGCGCGCATCACAGGCATCCCCACAGCCATCTTGCGTGGTTGCCGAGAGTTCGCGGCTTTCTGTGACGGCATCCGATCGTTGTTTTCTCCAGCCCAGGCCAGACTTCAGCCTCTGCATCACCATCGTCCGCTCGTAGTATTAGCCCTATCGCTCCGACCCGACACGACCCTCCTTTCTGCCCTTTCGTTGCGACGCTGCCCTTTTGTCGCGGCATCCCAGCACTCGTCCCATGCCGTCCGCCAGAGCCTCTTCCGCCCGCTTCACTCTGCACCCATAACGGTCCAGCAGCGCGACCGCCGACAAGCAGCACCCGTACACTGCGGCGCAAGAGAACCAGGACGGAATTAGCTCGTGTAGCTCGTGTAGCGAAGGAGGGGTACAGTCGGCGTCCGTCCAATCGAGGAAGAGCGGGATCGAGCGAGCGAGCGGTGCTGTGAAGATGGACATCAACTCGCTGCTGTCGCCGCAGGACTCGCCCGCGCGCGAGACGCCTCCTCCACCGCCCGCCCACCATGCCCGCGCATCGCCCCGCGCATCGCCGTCGATGCCGTCGCCCGGCAAGCGCGCCATACGCCAGATGCCGTCGCGCACGCCGTCGGGCCTCAGCCAGCAGATTACATCATCGCCGCAAAGCCATCTTCAGTATCAACAGCTTCCCTCGCCAAGCATGTCGAGCTTCACCAATGGCCACCGCAAGATGCACAGCGCGACCAGCACGCCGCCGATAGAGCGTCCGATGCACTCGCCCCGCGACGCGCGCGCGACTCCCCCGCACCTGGTCCATAGGCAGGCGTCGACGCCGGGGATGGATGCTTTGGCAGGTGGGTAACCCCCTCGTAGCCTCGGGTAGGAGACGGCACGCCGAAGACTGTGTCTACGTGGTAGCTTTTCGCCGTGTCGTGTCGTGCTTTGTGTCTGTGTTTGTTGTTCATGACGTATGCATACTGACTTCTGTAGACCTTGCCGCCATGCAGCACCAGCAGCAGGCGGCGCGCCAGAACTCGGTAGCCCAGCGGCCTACCTTCAGGTAATGTTCCTTCTCTTTCTTCTCACCGTTGCCCTGGACATGACTGGAGGGTTTGAGTGCATTGCGTCTCGCGGTAACGCGGTCTCGGGAGCCATGGATCCAATCCTTCCTGCGAAATCAGCCAAGCGATACCCTGCAAAGCCCGTCATCCAAAGGGTGTTCAGCACGCAGCGATCTGGGTCGCCGAGATTTTGTCACCGCGAGAGGTGCGTGAGTTCCCTCTCGGTTGTTGACAGTCGGCGCATTACGCCACGCCAGGTCACGGGGTTGCGGTTGCCTGTTATGGACCGCCACGCAAACACGCCTCCACCTCCATTACTGACCGTACGCCAGCCTCCAAAACATCCCGCGCACCATCTCCGGCGGCTCCGGCAGCGAAATCTCAATGGCGGACGCCTCGCCGAAGCCGCGCACCTTTGCGAGCAAGGCGCTCGAGCAGCAGCACATCGACTACCTCATCCAGCTCGACAAGTCGCTGGCCGAAAACCCGCTCGACTACTACAGCCACGTCTCCTTCGTGTCCATCCTGCATCAAGGCTTCGACTATCATGTCACGTCAATTGACCCGGCTAACCCCCGCGCCTATGAGCTGCTGCCCGTCCTACGTGAGGCCTTCCAGAACATGGCGAAAAAGTACCCTCTTGGCGAGACGTTGTGGGAGTACCGCCTCAACGACGAAAAGGCGCTGGCCGTGAACATTGAAGAGCGCATGACTGTGCTCGAGTATTACAAGCAGGCTACCGTGGATGAACCGTACAGCGTCAAGATATGGCTCTCGTACGGAGAATACGTTGGTCACCTGATCGCGTGTTCGTGGGAGCAGGTGCCACCCGAGCAGTGGTCCAACGAAGAAAAAGCCTTTGGGCGCGAACTCTTCACGCCCCAACTTCTCTTGGACGTCTGGCAGCAGGGTGCCGACAAGGTCAAGTACAGCCTCCAGGACAGCAGCATGATCTGGGACCGGTACCTGCAGTTTCTCCGCGACGACCTGGAGAGGAGCCCGCCCAACCACGAAAAGGCGGCCAAGGTCATATCCGTTTTCAACGAGCGACTCGGCCAGCCGCATGCTACGTGGGGTCACACCCTTTCCACATACGCTTCCTTCGTTTCTAGTGACCGCGTCAAGGGCGACCCAGAGACTGCAATGGAGCAGGCAATACAGCAGAACAACCACATCAAGCAGCAGTACGCGAACCGTGAGGATTTCGAATTCAAACTACTCCAAGCGATCCAGCAGGGCGATAGAGACGCGGAGTACCACGCAATGACACGGTACCTGAAGTGGGAGAAGAAGACTCTGAGCATCTACGGTACGCATATCGTCAATGCCCTTTACGAGCGTGCCACCCTACGATTCCCAGTAGATCCGTCGCTGTGGGAAGATCATATCGAGTTCTTGATCTGGCAGCAAGACCGCTCGATCGACCTTTTGAACGTCGTGGAACGCGCTACACAGCACTGCCCGTGGTCTGGTTCTCTCTGGTCGCATCGCCTCTTGACACTCGAAGCCGAACAGCGACGCTTCCAAGAGATCGAAGGAGTCAAACACACCGCGACCGGGACTGGACTGCTGGAAGACAATATCGAAGAATTGATCAAGGTCCAAACTTCGTGGTGTGGCTACCTCCGCCGAAGAGCGTTCGCTCCTCAAGCTTCCGAGGACGACGCCGACATCGCCGAAGTGGGGATTCGGTCAGCTCTGGAGCATGTCCGTGAAGTTGCCATGAAAAAGTACGGCCGTAATTGGCCTGGTGACTCGAGGTATCGTCTCGAACGAATTCATATCAAGTTCTGGCTCCAACGCGATAACGTAATCGAGGCCCGCAGTATCTGGAATTCCCTCGTCAAATCACAGCAGGACTCATACGACTTCTGGTATCGATACTACATCTGGGAGATGGTGCTTTGGTCCAACCATGCTATACGCGACAAGAACAATGCAGGTCAACACCTTGCTACACCCACGGGAGCAACGGCAGTCTTGGAGCGCGGCATGCTGCGTCTTACCACGATGGATCAGCCAGAGCCCCTTATTGAAATGTACGTCAATCACTGCGAGCAGCACGAGTCGGTCCTCAAGGTGCGGAGCGCGCAGATTGAGCGCCGCAGGTCAGAGCGCACCGTTGCTATCCGGCGGCAGAAAGAAGCGGCAGCTACTGCGGCAAAGCAAGCCAAGGAGCAAGTGCACCATGCCGCAGATGGTTCTGGTAAGCGGAAGCGAGAAAATGCTTACGAAGAGTCGCCCGCGAAGAAGAGCAAGCAGGTTGAGATTGAAACTGAAGAAATGTCCGTAACATCGGCACCGCGAGCAGTCAGCGAAGCTCCATCCAACGCAGGATCCACTTCAGCTACGCAGAAGCGTGATCGCGAGCATGCTTCGATCATCGTACAGCGGCTTCCATCCAGCGCGACTCAACTGCAAATCCGAAAGTTTTTCACGGATGCCGGTAACGTGCGCAATGTGACGTTGAAGCTCGAGAAGGACAGCGTCACCGCATTTGTCGAATTCGACACGGCCGAGGAGGCGGAGTTTGCGATGAGCAAGGAGGTGAAAGGATTCGAGGGCAAGGAGATCACGATTACACGAAGCGAGAGCACTACTTTGTATGTAGCGAACTATCCGGCGCATGCCGACGAAGCTTTTGTTCGCAAGCTCTTCAGTACGTATTTCCCAGAAGCGACGTACTAATAGAATGGGCATTCGCACTTCTTTGGAGAAGCTCTCCAAAACATGGTTTGCTAACATCTTGCCCCCAAATAGCTCCGTTCGGTGAGATTCTTGGGATTCGTTTCCCATCATTGAAGTTCGATACGCACCGCCGCTTCTGCTACATCCAGTTCGCCAAAGCCGACCATGCAATTGCAGCCACTCAACTTGATAACACAGAAGTCGAAGGCTTGAAGCTCATTGCCAGGATCTCGAACCCGCTGCACAAGAAAAAACGTGACGGCGCAACGGCCGAAGGTCGCGAGGTCTACGTTTGGCACCTCAACTATCGAGCCAAAAAGCGCGAAATCCAGGAAGCATTCGCCCCGTTTGGAAAGATCGAGCGCGTCAATGTCCCAACCAAGCCTAATGGAAACAACAAGGGTTTCGGATACATTGTCTACGAGACCAAGGAGAGTGCTGACAGGGCTGTTACTGAGATGAACGAGAAGGATTTCTGGGGTATGCCACTCAAGGTGCAAATCGCTAGCGATAGGACCGACGCCAAGCCGAAAGTCAAGTCGATCATCGAGAACGCAGCATCTCCTGCAGATCGCGAAGCTACACCCGCTTCTGATGTTGGCGCCACCAGCACTGGGCCCACGGTCGCCGATCGGTCTATCGCTATTCTCAATCTCCCCGATACTGTGAACGACGTCCGCGTCAAAGCTCTCGTTGAGCCGCACGGTTACAAGAAGATTACACTCATGCCTCAACATGGCGGGGCTATAATCGAGTTTCCCAGCATGGAAGCCGCCGGCAAGGCCGAGATCACGCTCCAAGGTACGTTCCATCCACGTGGTCCTGAGACAAACTTCTGTGACCTACTGGGACCAATGCACCCACCTCTTTGAATGAGATTTGCTAATTTTCCAAACTTTAGGCCAAGATTTCGATAGCCGCAAGCTACGAGTCGGAACAGTGAAGGAGCTCAAGAAGCAAAAGGGCGAATACAAAGCGTCGAGCAACTTTATCCAGCCTGCGCTAGTCAAACGACCTGCACCTGCTGCTAGGGGCGGAGGTCGCGGTCGGGGGGGTCGTGGAGGCAGGCCTGGTTTGGGAAGGCCGACTGCTCCTCCCCGAGGTGCGTTGCCGGAGAGTAACGGCGATGCAAAGAGCAATCAGGATTTCCGCGCCATGTTGTTGGGAAAGAAGGAGCAGAAGAGCAACAACGAAGAGGTGAAGGTCGATCAGATGGAGGGGTAATGGTAGGATAAGGCGAACTTCCTTGCATTTACAGGTCGGGCTTCGTTCATTCCGTAGGTGGCTAAAAGGCGGGCATTTGCATGGAAAAGGAGCTTCGGGTGATGTGATTTTAGCACGGGCATCATCTCATCTCTTTCCAATAGAGAAGGGCACGGTATGGACGGTAGGAACTATAGGTGCATGTCAGTGGGTATGTATTTGTAGTAATAGTAATAATACGTGCTTCGTCCGAGTGCGTCTTCTTGGGTGAGATGAAACTCAGTCAAGCCCGCTTTACGTGTTTGTAATGCTTCACCAGTTCCGATGCGCCAGTCCGGTATTCTTGTGTGTAGAATGTAGCTTTATGGGAGCCGGTCACGACCTCGGCATATCGCGTTACTAAGCCGCCAAGCCATGACATCAACGATTTTTGACGACTACGGCACAAGCCCTTCCACGACCACCTCTCCAATTGATTGCGCGTCTCTCACCTGCATCTCCCTTACCTAGTTACCACGAGACGAATTGCGCAATGGCATCCTCCCGCCTCATCCTCCGCTCATCACGAGCCGTCCTCACGTTGAGCCGCTCATCCGCCCGGTCCTTCTCCGTCTACAGCGCCCGAAGCAACAATACCGACTTCTCCGCCCTCAATGCCCGCTGCCAGGACACGGCCGATGATTACCGCCGCTTCCAGATCGAGAAGCCATTGAACCCGCATTTCACGAACACGAACTCCACTATTGCGAACGAGATGCCATCTCTGGGTTCCGATGCGCCACCGCCCGAGCTCATCAAGAACGTCGACGGGAACTTCGCGCCCAAGGACGCGGTGCCGGAGAACACGGAGAGGATGACGGGTGGCACGCAGTCCAGCCAAAGCAACGATGTAAGTGGCAGCAGCGCGAACCTCGCGGGCAACGTTGAGGGCGAGCTGGGCGTCGGAGAGCTGGAGGGAGCGACTTTCAAGGTCGAGCCGTTGAGGAGGACGGGCGAAGACGAGGCGACTATGCGGGCGAGGTTACTTTGTCCGTATCCCAGGACTGCCCGCCTCAGCTCAACTACCGCTACCACGTGATAAGGAGGGGAGGCGAGTTGGGGCTTTTTACAGAATACCATGGCTAACAATATGGACAGACCAAAGCCGGAAACGGGGGACACTAGAAAGCGAACTCCTCATGTCCACCTTCGCCGACGCCAACCTCGCCACCATGACACCCTCCCAACTCCAACAATATGACCTCTTCCTCGACGAAAACGACTGGGACATCTACTACTGGGCCACGCAGGAACCGTCGCCCACGTCGCTCGAGACGGCCGAAGGTTCCGGGTCCGATCTCGCTACGCCGCCCGCGCAAGGCAAAGACGAATATAGACGCGCGCCTGCGAGCGGCGAGTGGGCGCAGACGGTGGGTACCTTCAAGCCGGCGTACCGACCCGTGCCGCAGCGGTGGAAGGACAGTGAAATTCTGAACTTGTTGAGGGCGCATGTGGAGAGGAGGAGTGCGGGGGAGGGGAAGGATGACGCGAAGGGTTTGGGCAAGATGCCTGAGATCAAGGTGTTTGATAACTGAATGCCTGGGTGGTTTGTATGTATGTGTGTCTCTATTGTACTATAACCTACTCCATCCGATTCTCGTTCAATTGTGTCGGTTTGTTGCATTCATGAGTAAGAATGACGCCGCGAGTCAGTGCCGGACCTCGCGAATCTTGTATCACCTCATCGACCGGCTGACCGGCACAGCAACGTATCCGTCCTCACCTCCAGGGAACGGAGAAACATCGCCATGGACATCCTGTGCTTATAAGATCGTGTTTCAAGAAAGCACCTTTTCCACCAATGCGTCGGCGCTGGATCTCGTATCGTATTCCATGTACGATCCAAGAATGCTTGGGAGACGGCAAGACGGCGTTTTAGTGTATTGGTAGAGTGGATGGATGCCGGACCGGAGGGAAACAGGGTGTGACGGCATGGATGAAGCGCATGAAAACGATGAATTGTTGATTACTGCGAACCTGGGTCTTTGTTTAACGACCGGTCGATACCCCCGTTTCGAGAAGTATAGTAGGGCGGGAGTATAGACTTGTTTGTATGGTGCGGGAACGAGTCAGCGAAAAGAGACTGGAGGACGGCGTGTATGAAACGTGAATTGCGGGTCTTGATGACACCGACTGTCGTACCACCACCCACTCACATGCAATTTCTCGCGTTCTTCCTTTTCTAGAACTTTTTTTTTGGGGGGGTTTGGCATGGGGATTGCGATGGGGATTGCGTTCTTTCTCGTCTTCTTGTTCATGTTCTTTTCTGGAGCCCCACTTACGGAGTTCATGTATTGTTGTCTCGATTCGTCACTACTGGAATCCTTCACTTTCCTTTTCCATCGTGGGTTGTATTGTATTGTATGCAGCTACCTGCGGCACTTGAACGCCACAGGATATGTATGCACGTTCTTTCTAGGGTTCCCCGCAATAACTGCCTTCTTCGTATCCGCCGGCAATTTGTTTGGAAACGCCGCCGGTGGGACGGTTACTATACTAGCTGGGCGCTGATTGGGTGCGTTCGTGGATGGTGTTTCGGAGGGCAGCGATGGTGGACGGGTTTTTCTATTGGAGGGTACGCTATGAAGCGTCCTTGGTTGTAATCTTGGGATTGGTCGGGATGGGTTATATAATGGGGAGGGAGGGTTGTTGTCAGGATGGGTCTTGTTGTTTGTGATAGTATCGCCTTCGTTCCCGCTTCTTTAGTTGTTCTTGATACAGCTCTTGTTTGAGACTTGAGTCTTTTGTCGTTCGTTCGTTTTTATTCTGCTGGACAAGATGCGTTTCTCTGGGGTTCTTGTTGCGTTGGTGGCTTCGGTGCCGAGTACACTCGCAGCACTGACGTATAAGGGTGTGGATTGGTCGTCTACACTTATTGAGGAAGGCAAGGGCACGACGTTCAAGAATTCGGCGGGGACTACGCAGCCCCTAGAGACCATTCTCAAGAACTCTGGTGTCAATATCGTGAGACAGAGGATCTGGGTGAACCCGTCCGACGGCAACTATGGTCTCGGGTACAACATCAAACTCGCCAAGCGCGCGAAGGCAGCGGGTTTGAATGTCTATCTAGATTTCCACTACAGTGACACATGGGCCGGTAAGAACCTCCATTCCTCCCCATCCATCCCAAAGAAAACAAACTCACCAACCTCTCTCCAGACCCATCCAACCAAGCCAAACCCTCAGCATGGTCCTCCCTCTCCACCTCAGCCCTAACCACCAAAATCTACGACTACACCAAAGAAGTAATGGACACCTTCGCATCCAACAGCATCCCCCTCGCCATCGTCTCCATCGGCAACGAAATCACGCCCGGACTCCTCTTCCCCACCGGCCAACTCAGCGCCACCGACGGCCCCAAGAACGCCGCCGCACTCCTACACTCCGCCTCCCAAGCCATCAAAGACAGCGACCTAACCACAACGCCCAAAATCATGATCCACCTCGACAACGGCTGGAAGTCCGACACGCAAACATGGTGGTACGACGAAGTCCTCAACTCGGGCGGAGGCTTCACGACGGCGGACTTCGACATCCAGGGCGTAAGTTACTACCCCTTTTACAGCAGCGACGCCACTCTTTCCGCGCTCTCGTCGTCGCTATCGACCCTGGTGAAGACGTATTCCAAGGATGTTATGGTGGTGGAAACGGATTGGCCGTCTTATTGCCCCAATCCGGCGTATACGTTTCCTAGCGATGCGAAGAGTATCCCGATTAGTGCGGACGGCCAGACGAAGTGGGTTAAGTCGGTTGCGGAACAGGTTACTGGCGTGGGGAGTAAGGGTGCTGGTGTGTTTTATTGGGAACCGGCTTGGGTTAGCAATGCCCAGCTTGGGAGTAGTTGTGGGTATAATTTGATGGTGGGGGATGATGGTAAGGCGATGGATAGTTTGAGTGTTTTTGCTAGCTTGTAGGGGGGAGAAGGTTGGGTGAGGGGGGTTCTTGTTTATACTTGTTTATATTTTTGTTCTTTGTATGTTGTTTTGGGATGGATTGTTGGGGGGAGTGTGTTTGATGATTTGAATTCATGTGTTTGATCATATATACTGGTCGGATTTTTGGATCTTGTAGCCTCGGCTTGTATTTCAGAGTGACTCCAAGTGGATCTTATCCCCAACATGAGGTTGTTCTTTTCACTGCTACCAAAGCTTCTTCTTCCTCCTGTCGCACTCATCTTTTGATAGGTTGGTATTGGAAAGGGGGGTCTAAGTGATGCGAGATTGGATACTATCAAGGGCACAATGTTCGAGATTGGGGTGAGACTTAGTACAACGTTAGTGAGGCAGGAGCCAAAGGGGTGGTCCCCGATTTCGATACTACTACGCTTTTTTGCTCCTTATTCGGGTACTGGAGAATATGAGAAGGCAAAAGACGTGAAATCTGTGGCAAAGAATCTCCACCGTTATCTTTTACTACCAACATTGCGCAAAGTACTTTACCTTCTTGCACCTACTCAAGATCCCCAATCCACAGCAATCTAATCATCTTCCCTGATAATCCGTCTAAGCGCATCCGCATTAACCACCGCCAGTCCAAAATCCAATCGCTGCATGATCCACGCCCCGAGACTATGTTTCTGACCTTGATCCTTGTCATCCTTCAACATATCCGCGAACACAACCGCGAGAACTTTGAACAGCCGCCCACCACTCTTCACAACGTCAAGCATCTCATTAAACGGACCTACATCAATCCTCGTCATGGCAGCAAATGAATCCTCGATCCTTTTAACAAGCCATTTAGTCCCTAGCGCTAAACCAAGCACGTCAACCACTTGTATTGCCGCGCCCGCCAGCTTCGCCGTCGGCGGCGGGTGTACAGTGAAATCAATAGGAAAACGAGCACAGCTAAGATACGTCATTACCCAACGAACAGCTTCGGAATCTAGTGTCACTGGTAACGCGAGTATCCTGTTCGGAGGAGTGGGGAATTGCCGGAAGTGCTCGTTGGCGAAGCGAGAGGTGCTTATGAAGAGCTTTGCGCAGATTTCGCAGATTTCGTCTTCTCGGAGAAGGAGTTGGATATTTGGCCCGCTCGTGAGTGCGCATCGTTGGTCTGTGTTGAGGGATCTTAGGGTGGCGAGGGAGAGGAGTGGGAACGTGGAAGCGTTGGTTTCGGGGGAATCTTGCTGTGGGTGCGTAACTGTGTTTTCCATCGTGCGATGATGAGCGTTAGTGATGCTATTGTGCCTTTGAGATCTAAAATTCTGGGTGCTCTTGGTTGAGAAGTGGGATAACGGGTTGAATGTCACTGAGGTGCGGGCTGCGTGAAATCTTGCTGGGTAACATGACTGTTTTGTTTTCCTCTGGTAGAGTGATGGGCACGTTCGGTGTGCACATGAGGCTCGAATACTGGTTAGTGGAAGGCAGTATGATCACACTCCCAGGCACGTGCATGTATACACTTATTGAACACTTGATAATTAGCATAGAGTCAGTTTTCCTTCTTTTCACAATGACCGCTCCAGGGCTTTGAACAGAACGCCGTCAACCTATTTCGAGGTGGTGAAGCATTTCTACATCCGTAGCAGACAGGAGTGGTAGATTCCCTTTACGTGAGTCCCTGGGACTCAACATTACTATTCTCCAATCATACACTCCTCATAAACCCCCAGAGCGCTACCATCTACACAACACCAACCACCCATGACCATGTCCACAACATCCACTCCCCACCGCAACCTCTCCCTCGACACCCTCCCCAACGAACTCAAAATCAAAATCCTCCGCCACCACCTCATCCTCCAACACCCCATAACCGCAAAAACCCACTTAGAGCAATACTCTTCAACCAAATCAGCCAAACCTCCCTCCTCAACAAACGCACCCATAACCTCGCTCTCCAAATCCACTACAGCGAAAACACGCCAGAACTCGCGCGTCTATCAAACCGGAACCCCATCACAAGACTCGCACTACCAAAACCTATACTATAGTAGGTGAATGGGTGCGCAACCTCGACATTCGCGTCGTAATGGAGTCACTAAGACAGAAGCCCGAAACCCAAGACCACGTATGTAAATTGTTATTTCTCGTACGGTCATTAACACCATTCGGTCGTGCACCACAATCAGAACCCCCAATATGGGGATGGCAGGACAGGTTCCCGAATCTGAATTGCTTGGTTATTAAACTTGCGGGCACGACATGTAGGTAGTAGGAAGACTTAGTGGGCTGAATGGCAGTGTGTACTAGAAGTTCCACGGAAAACGGGGACGATCGGTTTGAGGCTGAAAGAGATCGAGGTTGTGTTCGTGTTGACTGATATGTGTCCCCGTTGGATTCATTGTGAAGGGTCGTGTCACGGCGATTGTCGGAAGGTGGGTAGGGATAGGTTTATTGGCATGGTTCAGTTGCGGACGGAGAGCGATTAGGGGGGGTTGTACTGCAGGGGTTATCATTTCATATGGTGGTAGTGAGGAGTTGGTGAGGTATTAGCATTGCTTTCTTACTTGTTGATTGTCGTCTGGGAACTATTCGAGAACACGTGGCGGATATTCATTGCGATTGTACAAGGAGGATTCTTACTTAGTTTTCATTGTATCATGTAACTCTCCGTGGAAGCACAGGATACGCATTCCGCTCTCAAGACTTGTTAGTAGCTAGTATAAAAAGAAATCTCGAAACGGAAACTGGAAATATATGGCAAAAAAAGAAATTCCGCCTACAAAAAAAAACCGCCGGCGAGATTCGAACTCGCAAAAAGAAAGTACCGGTCTAACCCCTACCATTGCAGACTAAAAGGAGAGAGTACTATATCTGCTCTTCGCCGTAGGGGTAATGATAATTGAAAATAAAACAATATATATAGGGAGTCTGGCAGCGATATCTCTATTGAACTCAGAAGACATTATGCCAAAGACAACCTTTCATACCATAAACTACCCCGCAGCAGTGTTTGTTGTTTATTCACCTCACTCAAGTTTGTCGACAATCATTCACATCGTCCTCCAGCTACACTTCACTTCCCGCAGCCGCCCTCGTCCACTCTTTATGATGTCGCGTCGCCACAAGGTTTTCAAAAGTCAGTAAGATCATGCATGTGTGAACCGCCCTTACAACGCTGTATGCGAATCAAGTTCGTGGTTGCATTCAAGTGGCTATCTTCAAGGTCATTATATACTCGTTAACTCGTGGTAATGAATGCTGTTTCAGTCCCGGCATGCGGCATGTTTGCCACTTTTTTTTCGCCGCGACTCCTCTGGTATCTATGATGGAGAACCAAACGGCCAGCCCTCGTATCCAATCGTCATGATCTCTGTTCTCTCGATCTCCTTCGCCTTGGAAGTAAGCTCGGCGACGTCCCAGTTCGCCCACACGAATTTGCCTTGGAGGAACTTGTTCCTTGGGTGGGTGAGCCAGACCAGGAAATGGGCAGGGAGTTTTGCTGGAGTGGTTTGTTAGCGGGATGGCAAGATGCGGAATTTTTTCAAGGTTGCGTACTTGTGTCCATGGGTAGATGTTCTGTGGAGTGTACCGATGTACGGAATATCTTGGTGTCGATCATGCCTGGGTGCACGGAGACGACGAAGAGCTCGGGATGCTCGTCGGCGAGGAATTCTAGGACCTTCGCTTGTGCTATCTTGGAGCCGACGTATCCGGAGAGGTAAGGCGTGTGCTTTGCTGGAGACACCAAGGCTCCGGCGTTGATGCCGTAAAGAGCTGCGCCGGCATTTGCCTTTGGTACAAATGCTTGGATCGCGATAAGTACACCCTTGACATTTGTCTCGTAGTCTCTCCAGTGCTCTTTCAGTGATGCCTTGACCAAGGTTGCTGGAGGGGCCATGTGTGCGGCGTTGAGGATCAAAACGTCCCAAGCGCCGATAGTCTCCGCAACCTTGTTGATGCCCTCTTCATCTCTGATAGACAAAGCATGAATGGAGACTTGAGCGTCCTTGATCAATGCCTTTGTTTCTTTGAGAGTGGACTCAGTGCGACCGATCAGCACGATGTGTTTTGCGCCGGCGGTTCCGAAGGCAACTGCGGTTTCGCGGCCAATGCCGCTTCCCTAGGTCTTCTTAGCATTGCTCTCTGATTCATGACATAGCTTTGAGGACTATTAGGACACTTACTGCACCTGTGATGATAACAGTCTTTCCTTTTTGGCTGTGCTCCGGCTTGGTGGGGTCAATGGCCGGGTACGTGTCGTTGTGCCAGGTAGCGGTCGGGCAAGGATAGGGAGGCTTCATCTTGATGTAAAAATTTGGGGGTTGCAGTAATGGGGTGAGGTGAATGTACCAGAAGGTTGCAAAGTTCAGAATCAGGTGGGTGCAGCCCTCCTTAAAAGATTGTGCCGCGGGTCTGGCGGAACTCACTGAACTGGCATCGTTTTCTGCCAACGCGAAAGGAGGGGCGACCTGCAGCTCACGAATGTAAGCCCACAATAATGTAAGGCCTAGCCTTACCTACAGTCGGATTCGTATGCACGTTTTGAATGACAACAAAGTGACCGGGACGTGGCACGGCCTAAGTGGGGTTCATCATATGTATGTCGTCGTTAGCGAGAACATCGATCAAATAGTGCTTCATTGATACCCTACTTACAAACATCTCAAATATTGTTTTTTCGAGGATCAAGCCTTCATTGTCGGTATACTGTATATGGTTGTATCCCGTCACCTTTTAGGCGTGTAGTCTGAAGAAGTTAAGCGAATATTCAAATCTTAGCACTAGACTGACCCCGGCGATCGGTGGCGTTATCCGCTGTAACGACATTATGGTCGACGACAGTAGATGTGGAGCTGTTCCATTTCAATCGTCGTAGATACGGTAGAACTATTGCTTTAGTGAAACACCAAGAACTGTGCCCCCCTACTCGAACAAGCATTGCTTCCACGTGACTCCTGCTTTGGGAAGAAGGCCTATGAAGACTGGACACATAGACGCAAGGGGGTGATCCAATCGCGCTTAGTTGCCTCTATTCAACAGATTTTCAGCAGACACATAAATTTCGGGGCCACTATGAAGCTTGCAAGGGTATTTCATTGTTGGTGGCTGTAAGAACGTATGAACACATCGGAAGGATTGATAAAAATGATCAAACAGGATTCCAATCTATCGATCACTGCACCTTCCATACAGCAACACCGGCTCCTGGAATATCACCCTTGACGCCGATGATCTGCGTCGCATTCTTCAGCTCAGGCGGTGCAACAGGCACGATTCCATAGTTGAAACCATAAACCAGGTTACCCCTTTTCATCAATCGCAAAGATGATCCAAGGTCGGTCTCCAAACCCGAGGTCCTGCCAATGACATCTTCAATACCTGCCTTTGCAGCAACATCTCCAAGATACGAAACCAACATCTCGACAGAGGGCCTAAAGGCAAGGTAGTGCATACCATCTTTCCCACACGCTGCAGGCTTGCCTGGTCGATGAGGCGATGTGTACGCTACAGTCTCCGTGCTCGTTAAGTTTGCGCGCCCACAAGTGATCCACTCCTCGCGGCCCCAGATGCTGTAGTTCGCCCCAGCATACTTGACTCCACTTCCAGCATATTCCGGTGGCGTCTCTACACGGCTAACTCGCATAGGAAGGCGGTCACGGAGTGCACCGGCAGATGGGTTCAATCCAGGCGTATTGGCAAAATTGGCCGACTTGGATCCAGTGTGTGGGCCGAACACAGCGGATCCATTGAAGGCGGCAAGAGCTTTGTCGAAAGATTCAGGGATGATGGGTAGACTTGGAACAACTACCATCTTGTAGCCAGTCAGCGACTGATCGGGCCCGATGACGTCGACCGAGAGGCCGAGGCGGCGAATGGCAGAAAAGAAAAGGTAGACCAAGTCTATGTAGGACACTGCAGCATCCGTGTATTCATTGGATTTGGGATCCCAACTGCCACTATAGGGCTCAATGCCCCATACCCAATAGGAAGTGTAGTCGAAGACCAAAGCAACATCAGCTTGACCTTGCTCGCCAGTGGTTTCCCGGCGGAGCTGGGGGAGATGTTCCGTCACAAGAGTGTTGAGCTCTTCGAAGCCCGTGTCTTCCATGTTGTCCGAGGTATGGAGTCCCGAGAGTGTCTGTTCCTGTGCATAAGGAGCTTGTCGCCAGCGGAAATAATTGACCAAATCACCAGATGCAGCAAATGTCTCCAAAGTCCAGAGCTGCACCATGCCCTCCCACGGAGAAACACGATAGACGTTCCAGTTCAGAACACCCGGCTGCATTTCCATAACACCAAATGGACCGGCTGTCTGATTGTAAGCTGCACCAGCCACGCCGCGATAAAGGGCATGATGTAGTGCCTGCCAATCAGGGAGACCGGATCTGAGTGATTCCTTCAACTCGTCGTCGGACAGCCACGGCAAGTTGCTTGATCCAGAGAGAGGGTATTCATCCCATGTTGCAAAATCGATACCAACCTCGCGGGCGAATTTGTGATGATCAAAATCAAAGAATGCACCCTGGAAGTTGGTCGTAATAGCATGCGTAGGTGCATGCTCCCTGATAATCACAGCTTGCTCGTGCGCAAAGTCGATGGCCATATCGGAGCTGAAAGTGTACCAGTCGAGAGTGTGCAACTCATTCGTGGTGTATACTTCGAGGAATGGCGGCTGCACGGCTTCGAAACTAACGTACTGTGAGGACCAGAAAACTCGTCCTTGGGCATCGTTCAAAGCTTCGATCGTGCCGTACTTGTTCTTTAACCAGGAACGGAACCGTATTTTTGCGTCATGGTCGTATGAACGGACTGTGTCGTGACAGCCAAACTCATTATCCAACTGCCATGCCGCTACGGCAGAATGGTTCCCGTATCGTTGAGCCAGCTTCTGGGTGATTCCTTGACTGAGATTTCGATAGTCAAACGATGAGAAACTGTAGTGTCTTCGCGATCCAAAAAGCAATGTTGTGTTTGTCCGGTCCACGAAGGATACATCGTAATTTTCCATGACCCAATTGGGCGGAGTAGCTGTTGGGGTTCCGATGATAGCTTTGAGGCCATACTTTCCGAACAACTCAAGCGTTTTGTCGAGTAGTGTGAAGTTGTACTGACCCTCTGACGGCTCAAGGATCGACCAGTCGAATTCGCTCACTCGTGCATAAGATATGTTCGCATTGCGCATCCCGGCTATGTCGTCTTCCCACATTGATTCGGGCCATTGGGACGGATAGTAATCGACTGCCAGATGGAGACCAGATGGCCAACGCTCACGAGATGGGGCTGTGAGTGCCGTTTGCGCCAGCAAGAGACCTGGAACCAAATACCGATGCATCTTCGGAAGGAAGGCGAGCGTTGAATCTGCGGTGCATTGTGACGTCTGGGGAAGCGGGGGACCCTCTTATACAGCGTCCTTCTGGATTGCCGAGAGAAGCCTGGTACATAGCCGTCGACAGTGGGTACCCGAGTCATCTGCCGTGCGAGAGGATCTGCTGAATATTCATATTCACAATACCTTTTTCTCTACGTTGACGTCACGCCGTAGAAGGAAATGAGACTATTCTTAGATCTAGGGTGGACATGACGGGGAAGGTACTTGTTCCTAAGATGATAGTAGCAATTCCACAATGAAGAGATGCATATGACGGGAAATTGGTGAATCGTCAGGCATCGTTGAAGTCGTCAATACCAAGGTATTTACTAACCCCATAGCAGCTAGACTATACACCAATTGGGACGGCCTACCCCGAATTCTCCGATTCTCCGAGAATCGGTACGAAAATCAAGATTCCCCCGCATGCGGGATTTTAGGATGATTCTTTATCCTTGAATGACTTGTTAAAATCACCTGAGCCTTCTATATACACCGTCACACGGTCAAGTTTTCGTACGATTACTGTGGAGCTGATACCTCGGCAAAAAGGCTGTCGTGATTCTTTGTAGCAATAGCCTCACAACGCTACTTGCGCGAAATATTCTGAAGGAGCGTTCCCCAGATCCTGATATCTCAGTCTTATTCATGGCGTCAAGCGCTTCCGTTGCAGCCGTCTGGATCACACCCGACTCCGTCTTCTGCAAGTGCCGCAAATGTTCCTCCCAGAATGACCATCGTTCCAAGCTCATCACACCATTCAACGACGCTTTCCGCAGGTCCTACGAAGAACTTCCACGTGACTCCAGTGCCCAACTCAGGTCACCTCTCTCTGCTATCTGCTTGAGCTTCTGACCACAGATGACGAACCATTGAGCTGCAGCCGGCACCTCAAAATCCAGCAGTGTGTCGCTACACTCCAGCGCATCCGCAATCGCCTCATACCCTTGGTGGATACTCCACAAGTATATAAGGTGTGCTTCGACTTCTGCCCTTCGAACATGTTTGGTTCGAAGAGCGTCGCGCTCAGGACCTTCAGTGGCCCTGGCTTCGTCCCTCCAGCACCCCGCTCGATATGAATCAAACCATATGTGACCAACCCCTCTTAACCCGCTCCACAGATATGGCCGTATGCACTCGTTAATAGCTGAAAAGTCTGGCGTTGGGAGACTCTCGATGGCGTGTAATAGCGCTACTAATGGCTCGACATATTCCGAGGGAAGCTCGACAAGAGCATACTCGAGGAAGCTCCAAAGGCGAGGAAGATCGTCTTTTGGGTCTTTTGAAGTGATAATAGGTTGGGCAATTGCTCGGGCAGCTTCGGTCACCGTCGTGTTGTGGCGTAGGTAGTCCTTCATTGCGTTGGCTTCTTCGGGGTGGCAGAAGATATTTCCGAGGAAATAAGTTAGTGCGAATTATATAGATGGTATCTAGGTTTTTAGTAGGCAGCAGTCCGCACGTGACGTTAGCTAAAGTTTAAGTACTTTTATCATTTTGGGATATGTGGATCTGTATCGGTCTCTCTGTATTCACAGTATTCACGTTAACTAGCCGTTAAGAGTTGCTTAACATCAATCAGCGCAATACAACTCCATAAATCTTATTAGAGATTTGTAGGAACATCTCATGTTAGGAATTGATCGCTAATTTAGGAATTTTACGTTGAATACTGCCTACAACTATGCTAATCCAACCCTCAGAATGTACCTATATAAGTACCTCATAGAGGGGCCTAATTGCACACCAGCGCAAACGTTGGTCAACAACCACATATCAAGATAAGCAGCTGTAGAACTATCAAGAACACAGAAGCTACTAAATTAGAAGTACTACGCTTCTTTTAACCTAGTCTTATACGTTTACAACCTACAAAATACATAGCACACCTACACATACCATAAAAAGTCAAAGTAAAGCAAACCCCCCAAATCTACATTCCCCGCAACCATTCCATAACAGAGAGCAATTCCCATTCCCACACCACACAAAAATCGCCACCAAACCCCCCAAACCCCCCAAACTAAGCCCCCTCCCCTCCCTCCTTCAACGCCTTATTCTTAAAGAACAAATCCGCCCTCTCCATATCCGCCCTCAACACCGGCCTCTCCCCAACAAACCTCTCAAACACCTCCCCATCCGGAATCCTCCCCGTATACCTCAAATGCACAAGACGATTCACCATATTCCACCTCAACGGATCCATCTCCCCCGACGAACACGCCATAACAGCATCAATCTCCTCATACGTGGGCAACGACCTTTTCAGATACTTAACCCACCGCAACCTCATGGTCCTAGTATACCTCTGCATACCCAACAAATACGCCGCTCTCAGAATCGGGATATCGTCGACCGTATTCGTGACCATGAAGTCCGGGGTTTGGAACCTGTTGACGCCGTGTTCGGGCCAGGTTTTTAGCAGCGCTTTGACTGCGTGCGGGGCTAGGTAGTTGTTGGCGATGGTGAAGGTGAGGGAGGTGGGGTGGCTGGTGAAGTGCGCGTTGAGGATCGGGGAGGCGGCCATGGCGAAGCGTTTGGAGATTTTCGAGATGGTGGTGGTGCCCATGTGGATGGTGATTTGGGGGCCTTGGAGGAGTTCGCGGCGTTGGGTTTGGCACATTTGGAAGATGTCGTCGATTGGTTGGTTGACTACTGGGTTCGGTGCTGTGGTGGGCGGGGTGGGCATCGGGGCTGGGGGGTTAGTTGTTGTTATTATTGACGCAATGGGGTTGTGGGGATTCTCGTTCTCGCTATGCGTGTGCTCGGGAATATTCGTAACTGGGGAAGTGTGTTTACCTTTTTGTTCCTTCGCCTCCGTCATGCTCCATCCAGTCTGCTCCTCCTCGGGTCCATGAACCAGTTCCTCCGATTTCTGGTCAATCGGTGTATCCGAGAGAGACAACTTGAGCTCGGGTTGATCAAGGACACTGCCATCATTCGGGCCATCGGCCGGACCGATTCCTACGGGGGAGGTGGTAAGTGAATTCGAGGCAGAAGTGTTGAGAGCAGCACTCTTGAGAGCAGCCCTCCTCATACGCCGTTTGGCATTCTTAGACGCGCCTTGACCAAAAGCAACCTTCGCCTCTACGAGCGGTTTAAACATATTGTCGTCTCTAGGAGGCGTCATGTTAGAAACAATTGGCTGGAACAGAGGGTGGGAAATGCTTCAGGTAGGTTCGCAGGGATGTGCGATGAAGTACTTACAGGGCGTTTCTGCTTGCTGCTTGCAATGGAAACTCGGTCGCGTGTTTTCGGGAAAGCTCAAGCAAATACCAATCTCTATTTGCTGCGATGGCGAAAGTCGGACGCGTCGGTACCGGCGTAGGGTATCGGGAGAAACGGTCTGTGTCGAGGTGGTGAGCGTTTGTCGGTGTCGGGATCAGGTGTGTGGTGGAGAGGAGGGGAGAGAGCGGGCTGGAGATCGAGAAAAACAAGCAAATAGCAATCACGTGTCTGCCTACTTTGATAGAGAAGTCAGACCAGCTTGGACCGATTGCTGAATGTCAGCAGGCGTAGGCTGTATCGAAACTTCAAGCGGTCGTCGGGGCCGAGGTCGTAGTCGTAGTCGGAAGTACGAGTGCGGTGGAGAGGAGAGAGGGCGAGCAGGTTGGTTGTTGAAGCAATTAACTCTAGCAAGACCAAAAGCACGAGCCACGCTTTGTCCACAGTCACCGCAGCTCTGAGCAAAAAATGCGGGGTGACCAAAGATAAGCTGTGGCCACGGGCCCGCGCCTGCAAACGCTCCAACAGTGCGGCAAGGCGCCATGACGCAGGCTCTAAATCGGCGGAGAAGGGTGGTGGAAGGGCGCGAAGCGTGAGGGCGGATTTTCGAAAGGGAGAGTGTGTTGGAGCTGGGTTTCCGTTGAATATGGTGATGAACGGAGGGTAGGGTGTATCGAACTGATGGTCGTTGACGGTACGCTGAACAAAGATGGATGGTATAGTGGTCAATGTCTTGCGTTGCTGTGAAGCCCAAATTCGTTCGACTTTAGCTACATTAATATTATATAAAACAATTAGTAAGTGCAAAAGCCAGGGCACTTAACCCTCTTACCTATATATACAAAAACTTCGCCATACTTCCCGTCACGGTACCAGTTCCCAACTAAAGTGTACGGATCCTGATCATTCCACGGGATGTAGAGGTGAGCCTTTTATGCCCAGAATGACCATGCTACCTGTGCCGTACTGTTCTCGTGATATTCCTCAGCCTTCTTCAACATATCACCCGCCTCCTTATGAATACTACCGTATCACGGGGAAACGGGAACGGTGTTGACCAGCAATAGCTATTCTTTCACTTTTTTCTTCCTCGTCACCATACCATCAAGCGTAGTCTGACTCTGACTTGCCTGTCTCTTCTGGCCAACTTTCTTCCCCTTCCCACTATCATCACTCTTTTCCTTTGTTTTCTTCGGACTAGACAACGTCGAATGATCAGCTTCATCAACCTCCTCACCCTCGACCTGCGCCCCAGGCAATCCCTCATAGCCATCCGTAGGACCCTCTGCATCGTCCTCAAACAACGTCCTCCAACTCCCATCCAACACCTTAGCATCATTTCCATACAATCCAACACGATACGCATTCTTCATCCCTTGCATACAAACCTCTCTCCTCTCCGCAAAATCAAACATAGGCTTTGGATAAACTTTCATATTGTCATCCCCCGTCTCGTCCCCATCCCCTTTAACCAGACATCCCCACCTCTTCTGATCCGCAACCGGCGCCTTCCACGGCTCATAAATATATTTCCTATCAAACAATTCCAACTCCGGACACCACCTCCTCACAAAACTCCCTTCCTTGTCCCACTTCTGCGGGAACGCAACAGGACTATAGCAGCGATAAAACTGCGCAAAGAAAGCCGTGCAACTCAACCACTGCCAATTCCCCACATTACATGCCGTCTCGTGATCAACCAGCAATTCCTCAAAGACCTCCGCCCCACGCTCCCAATCAACATAGCACCCGCCGCGGGTCAGAAAACACGCAACGGCATGGCGACCAAGGTGATGGATCCAGCCTTCCTGTCTAAGTTGGCGCATAAGCGCGTCGATCCACGGGAACCCCGTGGTTCCGGTTTTCCAGCGCCGGAACCAGGTTTCGGCTTCACTGGAGTCGATGCGGTAGTGTCCGGTGATGAGGTTGGATGATTTGTCGACTGTGGAGGGGAGGTGCCAGGGTACGAAGCGGCAGTGTGAATTATTGTAAGTCTGGGCGAAGGAGAAACCTAGAGAGGCCTGAGCACCGAAGTACATGTCCCGGAATAGTAATTGGCCTGTTAAACTCGTAGGCGGTTGTGTGGCTTTGCCTTTCTTCTTGTACTTGTCTACGATGTCTTGGACGCGCCAGTAGAATTCGCGGACGCTGAGGCTGCCGAAGTGGAGGTGCGGGGAGAGGAGGGTGGTGGATTGTGGTTCGAACGCTGTTGGGGCAGTTGCGGGTTTCGAGAACGTGGCCGTGTAGTCCTCGTTTGCTGTTATTTCGGCGAGGGTCTCGAGGGCGAGAGTTTCGCCGCCTCGGTGGGGTGTGGTGGCGGGTTTGAGACCGAGTTCGGCCATTGTGGGGATGGCGAAGTCGCCTTTGGGGCCGGCGAGGGCGTGGTAGGATTTTTCGGCGCTGTTACGTTGGGGCAAATTGATGTCGGGGCTGCTTGCTGGGACTTCGGGCTCGAATGTGAGATCTGTTTTGCCGGGAGAAGGGAGGGATTTGGGTGCAGGAATTGGACGTAGGATGTCTCCTATTTTTGCTCCTGCTGCCTGTACTTGACTACTACTCATCGTCGGTTTGCCCTTATTCTGCTTCACCAGCTCGTCTGGGTCGTACAGTGTGCGTCCCATCTTCACTACGACTTTTACACCCGCCTCTTCCGCTGCCTGCATAACCTTTTCATCTCGTTCCCTCGCATACGCGTCCGTATCTTTCTCGAAGACCAAATGTGTGATCTGCCATTGTTCGAACAGCTTCGGGAATAGCGTTTGAGGAGCTTCGCGGATGAGGAGCAGTTTCGATTTGGGATTGAGCTTGGTGATGGAGGCGGAAAGGTCGGATTGGCAGTCTAGGAGGAATTGCCAACGGTTGGACCCGACGCGGGCGCGGTAGACGTAATGAGGATCCCAGGTCCATACGGGGTAGAGGCAGGAAGGGGAAAGGTCGAGGGCGGCTTTTAGGGCAGGTGAGTCGTGGAGTCGTAGATCGGTGCGGAACCAGTATATGACTCGGGGGGCCGGCATCGTGATGGACGCGTGTTGATTGGATTTACATTTCTAGAACTGGCACTAAGCTCATTAAGGAGTGAAATGGGAAAGAGAAGATGAAAGGATTGACATGCAGGATTGAGACTTGTGATGGGAGCAAGCTAAAGAATGCACATGACAAAAGAATGGGTAGTTGGCGTGGAATGCATGTTGTCATAGATCCTTAGGGTTGGTCTTGGGCGTTCGCTTATCTGGTGGAGTATGAGACGCCAATCACCGTGTGTGTTTTGCGGAGGCTGTGAAGCCCATGGCACGTGCGTGTGGTGTTCGCTTTGCCGTGCGAAGGCTCTACCGGCCGGCACCACCGGTTCTGTTCTCATGTACAAGGGTGGAGCATGAACGGGTTGCCCCCTCCCCCTGTCGCCCTTAGCGTCTTGGCCGAAAAGACGGCCGATTTCTCAACTCTCTGAGAGTCAATTTTGACGGTTTTTGATGGTTTTGAGTTCGATTTTGAAGTTGATAGTAGGAAGGATAGTCAAATTGATCAATAGACTACTCTAAATAGGCCTTTTGGCGCGGATTAATGGTTGTTCCGGAGGTCTTGGCGCACATAAGTGCCTCAGAATTGACTAAAACGCTGCCCGATTCTAGAAAGACGGCATATTTCCCACAACTACCACTTAGTATGGCCTCCTTTGGCGTCAATTACTGCCTGGCACCGTTCCCTCATGTTACTGACGTATTTCTCGAAGTCAGAAACCTGTAGTTTAGCCCATTCTGCCTCTGCTATCGCCCGTACCTCTGCCTCAGTCTTCGGAAAGTGTTTACCAATTCGATACTTCAACAACCGCCAAACGTTCTCGATAGGGTTAAGGTCAGGTGAATTGGCAGGCCATTTCATGCGTACAGTGCCAAGGTGATTGTGAAGAGCGCGTGTATCCTTTGCCGTATGGGATGAAGCTCCATCCTCCATCAGAATCGGTGCTGTTATAGTACCTTTGAAGGCCTCAATAACAGGTACAATCCTTTCCCTGTACAGTTCACCGTTGACGTTACCCCAATCCTTTTGAAAAACAACAACAGGACCTTTAGACGCGCTTGTTATACAACCCCATATCATACACGCTGAATAGCCTCGAAACTTAGGTACGCAACAAGACGGCAAGTACTTCTCCTCTGGCGTACGCGTAACCCAGACCTGCCCAAAGGCTCCACACTTGATAGAGCACTCATCAGTCCATATAACATGAGACCACTGAGCTGGAGTCCAATTCACGTGTTGTTCAGCCCACTCTAATCGATCCTTTTTGTGTTTCTCCGTAAGAAGTGGTTTTTCGGTGGCGACGCGTCGGTGATACTGCTCCTTTTCGAAGGCTGCGTACAAAGTACGCTTACAAGCAGATATGCCCTCCAATTGAGCTATCTCGAGATAGGATAATCGCCGATGGTACGCGTCGATAGTAGCGCGTTGTACAAGGCGGCGTCTTTTCGGTGTATCAAGTATTGGTGGCCTGCCTGGAGGCTTCTTTGGCGTGCCTTCTGTACTGCATATATGGCGTACAGTAGAGCGAGGTATTTGAAATAGTTCGTACAATTGAGTATAAGAGTACCCAGCATATGTGTGTAGAGTTTTGACTTGAAGACGTTGACGATAGGTAAGGCGTCCGTTTTTCTCTGTAGAAGCAATAGCCTTGTCGCGAGGGCGTATTTGGTGTCGGTGTAAGGAAGGCATGATAGTAACAACAAGCTTGTACAATAACTAAACGTGTACAGAGGCAGTGAGGGTACAGAGAGTGTTAAGAAATCACGCGTCTTCTTGGAATCACAACAATCCTACGTCAGCACGGCCGGATCAACAGTTGATCCGAGCTAAAACGCCCATTTCTACGCGTCTATTGATCAATTTGACTATCCTTCCTACTATCAACTTCAAAAATCAGCAGAATTGAGCTCGAAATCGTACAGAAATCGTCAAAATTGACTCTCAGAGAGTTGAGAAATCGGCCGTCTTTTCGGCCAAGACGCTAAGGGCGACAGGGGGAGGGGGCAACCCGTTCATGCTCCACCCTTGTATGTGTTGTCGTTGGAAATGTGGATCCGGGCAGCTGGTCTAGAAGGCCGCACGCCCCCTCTGTAGATCTCTTTAACACTCGGGGTCTGGTGGGGTCAACATGAGGGGTCGAGTTGCCCCTCAGGCTCTGTGTCATAACTCCAGCGCCTGCCACGATGAGCGTTTGATATTGATATGGGGCCATATGGGGCTGTAGAGCACAGCGTCGTCATGCCAGACCCTCCTCTTGATCATTGACGCCATGGATGAGGTCACGGCCGCGGCCATCACGGTCGTGAGTCATAAGGCGAAAAAGGATGAAGCCCAAGACAAAGCCCAAGATGCATCCTACCTGCAAATGGGTGCACGAGAGATGGCGACAAGAAGTACTCTGCATGGCGCTTTGACACGTTGCAGCCGCACTACTCCGCATGGGGCATGGACTAGCATGTTGTCGTCGATGATGCGCTCCATGGCTCGAGCTCCACGTGTTGCTGCAGCAAAGGCCACTGTCTAGTCTGCCCGTGGAGGCCCGCAAAGGCCCGTGAAGCCTCAACGATCAGTTTGCATATCCTGGTCGTGGTGCCGCACTTTCGCCACATAGAACCTCTTCGTTCAGAGTTTTCAAAGCTCTGCGTACTCAATTGGCGCTCGATTTATACACAATAGTTCAGTACAGGGATCGTCGTGTCTTCACATCATACGTCCTCCAGCCTGCAGGGAAGTTCTCAAGTGTACTTCAACCCTAAACATCCTCCGCTTCTCCGCTTCTCCTTCTCCAGACGCTGTCAAAATGGCGACACCGCTTGAGGATGTGTACGCAACGGTACGTTGTCGACGTCTGCATCGTCTGTGGTCGACGTACGCGAGCTGACCGCCCTGTAGCTTCTTATCACCGACTCCTACCTCCCTGGTACGTTGTCGACACCTCGTTTGCTCTGCGGCGCCGGATTATCTCCAGCTCCGGCGAGATGACGTCCGTCTGAAGAGGTGCTGGACGCATAGCTAATCCACTCCAGGTGCCACGGTCCTTGCGCACTCCCTTCGCGATGGCGGCACCACGAAGAAGCTCGCAGCTCTCATCACCGTCGACACGCTGTCGGCCGACACCATAACCAGGCTCAGGTCGCTGTACGACTACATCATTCCCGTCGACCGCATACGGAACCCCAACCCTGCGAACCTCTTTCTCATGGGCCGCCCCGACCTGCTGGACGCCTTCACGAAGATTGCCCTGTGGAAGCAGACGCAGTTCCGAAAGATCGTATACCTCGATGCCGACGTTGTCACTCTACGGAACCTGGACGAGCTCTTCGACATCGAGGCGTCATTCGCTGCCGCTCCGGACGTCGGCTGGCCCGATGCGTTCAACACCGGCGTGATGGTCCTATCTCCGAACGAAGACACATACGCGGAACTGTACACCATGGCAGCGGCGGGCGAGAGCTTTGACGGTGCCGACCAAGGTCTCTTGAACCAATACTATGAGGAGAGGGACTGGAAACGGCTAAAGTTCACCTACAACTGCACTCCCAACGCCCAATACCAGTGGGAGCCCGCATACCGATACCACAAGAACGCCATCAGCGTTGTACATTTCATTGGCAAAGACAAGCCGTGGAAGGTTGGTAGGAAGGGCCCTGGTGGCCTCGGTCTATACAACGAGCTTCTGGGTCACTGGTGGGCAGTGCACGACAGGCATTCCAACGGGGAATCGGAATCTGTGCGCTTTTCCGGGCCACTGGCGGGTCTGTCGGGATGGGATGCAACCAAGTAAGTCTAGTGCGCCGCAGAAACACAGCATGGCTGACATGAACAGGTCCGCACCGCCCACGGGTGCCGGGCCAGAGGCCGCAAACTTCCCTACCCAGCAATACGGGTTCAGTGCCAACAACCGACTATTCAATGCGCCTCAGTCACATTCCAGCGGCGGCGAGAAGCACAAGCCCATCTTCCCCTGGGAGGGTCGTGAAGACCTACCGAAACCTACACGCGTGTTCGCCGAAGACCAGCAATCCGATGCTGAACCGGCGTCGACGCACACTATCCCAACTGCAAGTTATGAGGACGCAGAAACCTATCAGGAAAGTAACCCTAATGCTTGGGACACCGTGCCGGGGATTGATACATATGTTCGTGCCGTTTTGGAAAGCCGAACGCAGCGCGGTAATTCTCAAGTCCTGCACGCGCAGCCCGGTTCGGACGATATCAGTTCGCCTACCATGAAGGGTCGCCACGAGAGCCTAATCCTTACTGACTTCCCGTCCGCAGTCGAACGCCCGAGCCTCCCAGTAACTCCTGCACCTGTCCAACCGAATTTCTGGGGCGAGGAGAAGAACCAGCAAAGCGAGCTGCCACAAGCCGAGGGTGTTCCACCTCAAGATCAATGGGTATGTTGAACATTTCTATTCTCATCCGCTGGCGCTTTTGCTTTTCTCCATTGTCTTCCTGTCGTTTCCGTCTCTTGCCCTCACTGCGCAACCCCCCCATAACACCTTCGAAGGCTACACCAAAACTCACCCCGACCCTCACGACGCTGAACACACGTGGCGGAGTCGAACTCTACGAGGATGTTCCAGCATCTTCAACCAATTCCACGTATACCTCAGCACCAGCATCACCTTTGTCTGCAACTTCGAGTGTTCCAGCAATTGCACCTTCGAGCGTTCCAGCGACTGCACTTTGAAGCGTTTAAGCAACTGCACCTGCAAGCATTCAAGCGTTCAAGCGACTGAATCTTCAAGCATTCAATAGACTGTTACTTGCTACTTCAAGCGTTCCATAGACTGCAATCTTATTACATGCCTGCTTTGCACATCCTTATCACCCCCACCCAGACGTTCAAGACAAATACTGACTTTGACTGCGTGTCAAGAACCCCGAGGCACAACTCGAACAGCTCCGTCGCTCCTCGGTCCTCGAATTCGAACACTTGAAATCTCCTGATCATCCGCAACCGCCGCTTCGGTCCCTACCTGAGCATTCGGTTCCGTCTGCGGGAGAGACGTCCAAGGCTCCACAGACACAGAAATCCAGTGATGCGGGAGCGAGTGACAGTAAGGCGAAGGCTTCGACTGGGAAGCCGGTGTTCAAGGTGCCGGACTTTGGAACTGATGGCGCTGGCGATCCGACTCCGCAGAGGGAGCCGGATGTTTTGAGTCCTGCGACGAAGCCGGATCCGTTGGCATCTTTGTAAATGGTGTGTGTGTGTGATGGTTCTTGTGTTTGCATGTTTATACTTTTGTTGCATTGTTGTCTATAAAAATAGTTCTTTCTATTACCTTCATCTTTGTGGTCTACCAATTCTATTCACGATATCTCTTGAGGTCTAGCAGCAATAGAGCTTGGGCCATGCTGAATTGTCGTGTGACGTCTTGACGTCTCGTCGCATGCTCTCACGCGCAACAATGCCCCGCCTGCCCCTCCTTCCCCGGTTGGCGCTGGCACCTTCCTTGTTTACCAACACAGCTCTCCACCCGGCGATAGCCGCACAGATACGTGGGATTACGAAGCGGGATCGATCTACTGATTTTCGTTTGGGACCTTCGTTTGCGACACGTACTTCACTCGACAAACCTGCCTCCCCCACTACAACTTCGCAAGCTCGGCCTTGGCCTTACCAACATAAGCCGTACGACAAGATGCCGCGCCTCGACCCATACTTCAAGCAGGTGGATAGCCTAAAGGACACGTTCATCCAGAGGCTAAGGGAGGCTGTTGCGATTCCTAGCATCAGCTCTGAAGATGAGAGGAGGCCGGATGTCGTCAAGGTCACACCACCCGCCCCATGGAGAGGATCGAGGCTGACGCGATGGAAATAGATGGGCCATTGGCTTGCTGATCAGATCAAAGCCCTCGGTGGCACCGTCGAGCTCCGCGAACTGGGAAAACAGCCTCAGCACGAACACCTCGATCTGCCTCCCTGCCTGCTAGCCCGCTATGGCGACGACCCGAAGAAGCGTACCGTTCTGCTCTATGGCCACTACGACGTACAGCCCGCGCAGAAGTCGGATGGCTGGAACACCGACCCCTTCACGCTTACCATTGACGAGAAGGACCGCATGTTCGGACGTGGTAGCACGGACGACAAGGGTCCTGTCCTGGGGTGGCTGAACGCTATCGAGGCGCATCAGAAGGCGGGCATTGAGCTCCCCGTCAATCTGATCATGTGCTTCGAGGGCATGGAGGAGAACGGTTCAGAGGGTCTGGACGATACTATCCGTGCGGAGGCAAAGAAGTTCTTCAAGGACGCCGATGTGGTCTGCATATCGGACAACTACTGGTTGGGCACAGAGAAGCCTTGCTTGACCTACGGTGTACGCGGCTGCAACTACTACTCCGTCGAGGTCTCTGGACCTGGCGCGGACCTTCACTCTGGTGTCTACGGAGGCATGACTCACGAGCCCATGACCGACCTCATCCGCATCATGAACTCCTTCGTCGACCCCGATGGCAAGATTCTGATCAAGGGCATTGATGACCTGGTAGCTCCCCTCACCGAGGATGAGGCCGCACTGTACCCTCCCATTTCCTTCACAATGAGTGACCTACACGAGGGCCTAGGCAGCGAGACCTCCATCTACGACAACAAAGAAGACTCGCTGAAGCACAAGATGCGCTACCCATCTCTCTCCCTCCACGGTATCGAAGGCGCATTCTACACCCCCGGCGCAAAGACGGTCATCCCCGCCAAAGTTATTGGCAAGTTTTCCGTCCGCACAGTCCCGAATATGGAAATCGACGACGTGACCGCCCTCGTCCAGAAGCACGTCGATGCCGAGTTTGCCAAGCTCAAGTCAAAGAACAAGATGAAGTTCAACGTCGTGCACTGCGGCAAGTGGTGGGTTGAGGACCCGAGCCACCCCAACTACACGGCTGCAGCGAAGGCGGTCGAGAGGGTTTTTGGTGTCCAGCCGGATATGACGAGGGAGGGTGGCAGTATCCCCGTTACGTTGACGTTCCAGGAGGAGTTGGGCAAGAATGTGTTGCTGCTTCCTATGGGCAGCTCAACGGATGGTGCGCATTCGATCAACGAGAAGTTGGATAAGAGGAACTATATTGAAGGAACGAAATTGTTGGGCGCGTATTTGCACTATGTTGCGGAGGAGTTGAAGCTGTAAATTTACACGAGTCGAGGTAGATGATGGTACGCTATGAAAAACCTTTTCTCCGCAGTGCATTGCATACACATTCCAATGAATAAATGAATCCCCCAAAAGTAGGTCTCATTTCTGAAAGGACCCTGCGAATACCGTCTCGTCCCACAGTTTGTAATAGTGAAGCATTGGCCAATCAGAGCACGCCGGCCGGATAAACCCTAGCCGACAAAATCTCTCGTTCTTCCGCAAGCACTTCCGAGAGCTATCCATTCCATTGCTCTCTCTCCTCCCATCAACATCATAAGCCCTCCCTTCAAAATGTCAACATGTAAACCTCTCGCCCGGATACACCTCGCCACACGGCCCACCTCCCACCTCCAACCCCTCATACAAGCCCGCCACGAATCCACAACCCGCAGACACAGAAAACTCCTCGCCCTCCCCGAAGCCCCATCCTTCACGCCATCTTCCAGGAAACCGACGCTCATCTTCAACCCCCCCTCCGCGGCCCCGAGCGTATACCACACGCCGCTAAAATTCCTGCCCAAAGACGACCGACGGAAGCAACTATACGCAGCCTTCCAAACCCAATCAACACAAACCTCTTACCGCAAATCCGCGCCCTCGATAGCACAACCAGGAACGCCACTCTACGCCCCCACATCCGCGCCCTCGCCGTCCTACCCGCAGCCCGCCGCACACCTCCCGCCACGCCCCAGCGCGGCGCTGCCCGCAGCCGTGCGCGCCCCGTACGAGAAAAAATACCATTTGGACCAGAACGATATCAAGGAGATACAGCGGCTGCGGAAAGAGGACCCTGACCATTGGACTAGGTGGAGGTTGGCGGAGAAGTTTGCGTGTAGTAATTTCTTTATTGGGTTGGTGGCGAAGGATAGGGAGAAGGCGGGGAGGGTGGAGAGAGAGCATGAGGCTGCTAGGGGGAGGTGGGGGACTAGGAGACGGGAGGCTAGGGAGGATCGTGGGAGGAGGAAGGCGCTTTGGGGGAGGGATGCGTAGGGGTGGTTGTTGTGTGGCGTGCGTATGAAATCTTGGTGGGGGGGTTTACGGCGTGTATGATAGTAGTATCGGTATGTCGGAGGGTTGGGATGGTGTATGATGTGATGGGATGAGATCGGAACTACGTATGTACGTCTTCTCGTTATGTATAGCATACATTCCATGTTCAATGCATAACCGATTCAAAACTCTGTACATACATACCTCGACCCTACTACATATAACTCCCTCAATGCCTGAAAACAGAATGGGATAAGGGGTATCTAGTATCTCCATCTAAACCTCCAAATACGCCATTAAAAACACTCCATCCTACCTCCCTCCCTCCCATCACATCACATCCCGCACTTCACCATCCCATCCCATCCCACCACCATCATCATCATCATCATCATCACCATCATCCCCCCACCCCTTCCCCCTCCCCCTTCTCAACAACAACCCCCCTCCCAACCCTAAACACAAACCCCTCCGTCCCCACCCCACCAGCCCCCACCCTCCAAACCTCAAACCTCCGCCTCCCCACCACATCCCAGCGCTGCGCCCGATCAGCCTCAGCCTCATCGACACTGAGACAGGGTGCAAAAGGCAGAACTCGTACGCTGCGGATAGCGAGACGAGTGACATTGATTTGGGGGGAGTGTGGGGAGGAGGTAGGGAGGGTGGGACGGAAGGATGTTGTTGTTGTTGTTGTTGGGGATGTAGAGTATGAGGTAATGATTATGGGGGAGGTGGGGAGGGATGTTAGGAGGGATGTTAGGTGGGTGGTTAGGGGGTTTGTGGTTTGAAGGGAGGTAGTGGTGATGGGAGAAGTCAACGCCAACGCATCAACATGCTCCACCACCACCCCACCAACACACCTCCCCATACTCACATGCCTCTGGCCATCGAAAAGGTAGGTTGGTAATGTTTGCAGTGTGTGTAACAAAGCGGACCAGGTCGTGGGACGGAAAACGTGGACGTGGAGGAGTGCGTTGTGGATACATGATTGAACGGCATTCTTTGTAGGCGGGCTTCGGATGTCTTGTCCCGCCGTGGTGAGGACGGTGGTGAGGTGGTGTAACATTATTTCTGCGAGGCGGGGGGCGTTGAAGTGGGAGAGGGGGTCGAGGAGGATGATGGCGGCGTTTTTGCCGTTGAGGGGGATGTTGAGGAGCGTGGGGGGGAGGGTGGCGAGGGTTATTATGAGGTAGATTAGTGAGGATTTGCCCGAGGGTGAGGGGTGGTGTGTATATGGAGGGGAGATGAGTTCGAGGATTGTTCTTGGGGGTTTGGGGGGTATGGTTGTGGTTGTGGGTGCGTGGGTGCGTGGTAGGATGGGGTCGAGGATCCAGGGTTCGGGGTCATGTTCGTTTTTTTCTGGTTCTGGTTCGGTGGGGTGCGGGATTGGTGGTGGTGGTGCTGGTTGCGGTAGTAAGGCGTCTAGTTCGTGGATACCGAAGACGGATCGGGTGTTTTGGGGTCGCGGGAGCGAGAGGTCGTGGAGAGAAGATAGAAGCTACCAAAAAAAACACCTATCAGTAAGAACACCAAAAAACAAAAACGGAAAAGGAAGTTAAAGGAAATTCCCGAATGCATACTTCGACCAACCCCTCCCCCTCAATTTCCCCTAACAACCTCTCCCCCAACTTCCTCGGTCCATCCATGCTCTCCCCTCTACCTCCGCACTTCTTCCCTCCCACCTACCAACCACCTCAACCAAACCTCTCCCCTTCTCTTTTTCCTCACAACCAGAATTCCACAATGGCGCCACCCGTCCCCCTCATCACCCCCTCAACGCTCGAAACCCAACTAAACCACCACGCCAACAACAAACCTCGCAAACGCACGCTCACGCTCACAAACTGCGCGCTCAAGGAACTCGTGCAGTATAAATGCAATGTAGAGCAGCCGGTCAAACAAGGAGTGACGCCCGCGATTCTGTGCCAGCCGGTGGTGCGGTTGTTTAGAGAGTAAGTGTTATTATTGCGCGTGTTGCGTTGAGTTCTTGTGAGTTGGTATGGGGGGAAGGTGGGAAGGTGCGAAGCTTGGCGCGGCTTGGTCGGAGTATAGAGAGAGAGACAGGGGTTCAAGGGATGGAGATTTGCTGACTGGGGATGTGTATAGGTGTGCGAATGGTGTACATGTGGAGACCACTGCTTGGGAGGAGTGGAAGGCGGGGCAAGAGCGGCAGAAGATGGTGGAGAGGAAAGGTTAAGGACAGCACCACAACACAGCACAGTGTAGCTAGCATAGCACTTTGAGCTGTATATTCAACGTAGCACGACGGAAACTAAAGGAAAAAATGCACCTGGAAAATCACGTAATTATTCCGTTCATGAGAAAGTGTCCATACATGTTCTTTTCACATTAAGCGCTACATAAAAAACGCCACCTTTCCCAGAATCGCAAGTATATTCAAGGCCATGTCCCAAGGGGTAGTAGTGGTTTGCACAACCTCTCATCAACCAGAGATAAAACTGCTCGGATTCAAATAGGCACAAAGCCCCATACCGCTCTCCGTCTGCGCGGTAGCAGTACAACTAAAACAGTGTAGTTGTGAGTCGACCTTCCTTCACATTTTGATCAAAAGAAAAACGCCTCCCAAAATGCTCGCAGAACCAAAGGCAAACGCAAACGCCGTGCCAGAAAATGCATCCGTCCATGATACCCAAGAAGAAACGCCGCCGCTGGAATGCCGTGCATGTCAAAGATGTCGAGGGGTGGTAGGAAACGCCTCCTTCCTGGTGCCTCAAGCCCCCAGATTAAAAGTGTGAGAAAAGTGTTAAGTGTTACCGGAGGCCTAACACGGGGTACTAGGGAAAAGTAAAGGGTGAAAAGAAAACAATGTTTGTTCATATTCCTCGTGCATTCTTGCGCCAAAACTTGCGGTCGTAGTTAACTTGCACCGGCTCGTCCAAGTTGATCTCCCTCTTGTACTGCGACTGCGATGCCGACTCATGCGGCAGCGGATCCTCCAAAAAATCCTCTTCACCGATGCCCAGGTGTCGATCAAGATACTCCTTACGTTGCTCCTTCTCTTTAGCCTCGCGTTCCTCATCTTCTTTCATGCTGGCTTCCATGGCTGCTCTCCACATCGCATTGCTCTTTTTCAGGCGCTCACTCTGCTTCCGCTTACCTCCCTTGCGGTTCTGCAGACCTTCCTTCTGCGCAGCCATGAGCTTCCGCAGGCTTTCTTCAGCCCTGATGCCGTCCGCTGCGGCCTTCTCCCTAATGCGGCGCGGGTCGCTCTCACGTTGGGCGAATACGGGCGTTGCCGTGTAGGTGTGTTTTGATGGGAAGGGAGGGAAGTGCTTCGGAATATAATTCCTGCTCTCCTTGTCCATTTTTCCGGACAGCTCTGGACCAAGCAGTCCCTCGAGGTTAGGGGGCGGCGATTCATCGCGTTCGGGCGGCGCGAATTGGGGTTGCAGTACATGCGGTGGGATATTTCCGGTATCGAGTTGATTTTCGAGGGATGATGAGCCCGCGATACCGACGGCTTTGAGCGCGTATATCCAATCGTGCGGTGTGGTTTCGGTGCGTCGGGAGCTGCACATGGACTTGCGGACCTTTCCAAGAAAGTCCTGCATGTCTGTTCGAGGTTAGCGGCTGCTCACGATGAACCGTGGATGCGTCGCATGACGGGTGAAGCCATACAGTCCTCGACCATTCCCCGCATAGACTCCATCGCATCCGCTGTCGCGCTCGCGAACCCAGCCCCATTCAATTGTATCGCGATCGCCCTTTTCAGGTTCTGATCGAAGAAGCCCTTGTCTCCCTGTGCACCGAAGCCTCCACCGACCGGCTCGACGATGTGTTGTGTGGGTTGTGTATGCCGCAGACCGCGGATGACCTTGCGCTTCTTCAGGTTCGGAACGCCGTGCGGCGGGGCCGCTTCGTCGGTGCGCGTTCTCTTCATGCCTGCAACAGTACCGACGCTGGCGGCACGTGGAGGAGAGATCAATCCTGGCATAGACTTGTATTCGCTTTGACTGTTTACGGCGGAAAGGATCGCGTGCTAGGGCGCAGAAGGCAGCCGTTGCGGTGAGAGTGCGCGCACAGCAGTGAAAAGTTCGGCGTGTCCGTAATTCGCGCTGCGCGCTCCGCGATTACGGTGGATTAATAGGTCGTCGGCAGCGCGTTGGGGGGGCGGCTCTGAAGCTGTGAGTGAGGTCTTTCACCTGAGCTCCCAAGGCGCGGCTCTGTCCAGCGCACGGCCGCCTTGGCATATATGATGACTAACCATGGGAGCCGGCTCTTTCGCATCACGCCAGGTGAACGTCGAACAGCTCCAGTCCTCCCACCAGCTTCACCCACCGACGTCCCGACCCAGCACCCTCTCCACTCACCGAAAAACAAAATCCACCATGGCCTTCAAACCCGTTACCGGCGTACGTGTTGCCATTGAGCACCTCTGGGTGGGGCAGGAGTCTATGGCGGCATGCTAACGACTGCGTGCAGATGCTCCGGAGGACGATCGTGCTCGACCTCTCAGTTGCGATGGGTATGTGACATGGACACTGCGATCTCGCTTATCGCGTGGGCTGTCTGTGGATGAAGGGGTGCTAACTCGCGACCAGGTCTCGGCGTAACTGCCGGCTATGGCTGGTGGTACGGTACGTGAACGATATTCCGCGATTCACAATAGAATGCACCCGCGTGAAGTCTGGAACCCGCACACTGACACGCGAAGGCTACCACGTTCCCGCTGTCCGCCACCGCGACACCTACTACCAGAAGATCGAAGACGAGCGTGCCCGTGCTCTTGGCGAGAACTAAACGTCCACCACCCCTCTGCGCTAAACAAGATCTCTTTTGTCAGTGGGACGCGATGCATGGAGCTGGGCGGGAGCCGATGTATCATAGAGGAGTGGACTCGAGACCAGCAGCCAATTCATCAAGTCAAGCATCTGTGCCATGCTTCAGATATCAGACTTCAAGTGATATCGATTATGTCTTGCTGGGTAAATTCGCAAGAGATACGAAGTTCGTTCTAAGTAGATGTTCTGAAAGTGTACGAAACTAATGACGTAGTAGCATGTTTTGAATGCTTTGAATGCTTTGAATAACACTAATTATGTACCCACTCCCAACTATGAGGCAGATTTCCACCGATAGCGTTCAAGCCTTTGCCATGGAGCCAAAGGTTCAGTGGTGATTCCAACGGAGAGATGTACAGTTACGATTCTCTATAATACAAGAGACAAGTCATTAGGTGGTATATTCGGCCATCAATGCGGTGGACGATCAGCATAAAAGGTTGTGACAATGCGAAGTCGAGGATCAAGTTTCGTGGACTGGACGAGTACTATCGAGACCGTTCCACGTGTGTACTGGTGGCTGAATGGATAATTGACAAGCTATGTAGCCAGCCATGTCGTAGCACACTCCACGAACGAGCGTGCTAGCGCGTTGAGGGACCAACTCCGACACTTCCAATGGAGAATAGTGGAGCGAAGACTTCCAGCCAAACGTCATACCTAACAATAAGCGATGACATGGCAGCACTGTACAATAATATGTACCGTATTCAGTCACTGAAAGAGGTGTCGGTGTCTAGAAGCTGGGGGGGGGGATGTCTTGGAACACGCAATAAGCTGGAGAAGTCGATCGCATCAACAGAGGCTGTTGTCTGTCATGTTGCAGACGGCGGAACTGACCAAGGGTCGGGCGTCTCGGACTAAGAATGAAGGAGAGGTAGAGTCATGTGCGAGCGACGGCGACAGAGGTAGGCGAGGCGGGCCAGGAGCGTGCCCGGGTTGGTAGACTGCAGCGAATCGCGTCCAGGAACGGCGCTAGCAGATCATGGCGGGCAGATGCAGGGAACACGGATAAGAGCCAAGCGTCTGGAAATGATCGACAGGCTACAACGATCAGATGGCGAGCGGCAGAGGAGAGGCAAATGCAAGATGGTAGGTATGACGCAGAGTGTCGAGACGGCCGACGTTCGACTGCGAGAAGAAATGCGCACTCGCTGGGCTGGCAGCTGGGCTGGGCTGGGCTGGCAGCGGTCTCGTCAACGGCGGGCCCCAGCGACCGACCTGTCTACTTGCGGACGGCGTCCCTAGGCTGAACGGCTTGGGAACCCCACACGCGCAATGAAGATTGGCTCGGGAGGGCGACGGGCGGGATTGCAACAAGTCGGAATCTCGCCTCCAGAACATGCATACATATGGCCTGGAGTTCACGTCAGCTATAAATAAGGGCGAAAGGCAGACGACTGCGGCGGGCGTGTCCGCAACGAGCAAGGAGTGAGAAAGCCTCGCAGCGTCGGCTGGTCTGCTCTCTCGTAGGACCTGACCGCATCACCAGATGCAGTGCGCATGGCAGCGGCGGGAAGGGCCCAAGGGCTTGAGGGCTTGAGGGTCAAGGGCTACCGGCGTCACTCTACAGGTGGCGTGCAGCCGTGCCTTTTTTTTCTTTTGCAGTAGGTACAGGCTGGCCTCGAGATGAAACTGCGTGCAGGCGCCGGGCACGCTCTGGACGCTTTGCACGCTTTGCACACTTTGCGATGGGCAGAGAGTCAGCGGCGCGAGAGGCGGATAGTAGATGTACGGAGGGCGACGTGGAGGGTTGTGCAAGCTGCTGGCGTGTTGGCGTCGAGGCGTGGGAGGAGATGGATTAGGGAAGGCTCGATCAGGGTGTGGCCTGTGTGCCTGCCCTCGCGGACGTTACACCTGGCCAACACAAGGAAAGCGCGACCGTGCCTGCTCTGTCTGTAGGCAGGTGGGTAGGTAGTGCCTGCCGCCGCAGTTCTCCCACACTGGAAAGCTCTGCGGGAGGGCGTAGTGGGTGCGAAGAATGCTTCCAAAGCCTTTGCAATCTGGCTGCCGTGTGCGTCCGTGTCCGTGTGTGAGTGTGTGAGTGAGTGTTTATCTACCGTACTAGTCTCTAGGCCTGCTTGTCGCGGCGCCGGCGATTCGCGCTACACAGGGTGATCCCGGACGGCCGATCCTGGTCTTGCAGCCGCTGCCTGCGCCATCCATCTGCTACTCCAACTCACCGTCCTCACCGTCCTCACCCCCCTCACTCTACTCTCGCCCTCCTGCCGCCCACCGCCAGAGCAGCGCCCGCTCCTCGACTCTCGACCTCCCCGACCCCCCGGTCCCGGCCCGCCAAGCAAGTAGATAGTGTAGTGCGCTGCGAATCCATCTCTTTCTTTGCCGGCTCGTTATTGGATCGACGCCTCTGCCTGCGCGCTAGCGATCTGCACCGCAGCCAGTCGCTCGCGCCGTGAACAATACACCACGCCGTCACACGCCTCCTCCCCGCCCGCCTCACTCGACTCTTCGAATGCTGCTGGCGTCGTGATTTCGTCGCGCCAGAGCTGCTTGCTCTCTTTGTAGCCGACGCCTTCCACTCACTTCGTGCGGCGAGTCAGACGACACCGTCGACGTCGCAAACAACCCGACGCACGGCCGGCCTCTCTCTGCAACGCTCAAGCCTCTCCGGCCATTCAATTTCCCACGGCCAGGTCACACCTCCACCTGCCATCTCCTGAACGTCGACACTGTATGGTTGCAGGTCCATATCGCCGCGCGGATCGCACCGCCTCATTGACGTCGTTGCAAACTTGTCTGCAGTCAACCGCCCGGTCTCGACCATGAACAACAACCCCAATTTTGCCAACCCAAACATGATGGCTGCGGCAGCCACTCGCGGGGCCAACATTCAGAAGATGCTGTTGGCCCATTACCGCGCTGCCCAACAAAAGGCTCCTCCCGACTGGCGGCAGACGGTGACGGCCGACGAACGTACTAACCTAACCCTCCAGTTCTTCACATCCTACCGTCTGCTCAAGCCCGACCAAAACGAGGAGATTTGTCTGCGCACATCAACCCAATTCGAGGCCACGACGTACCAGCAGTCCCAGACTAAAGAAGCTTACACCAACACCATCCGCCAAAAGCTCTACCAGATGCAGAGCCTCCGCCAACAGCAGATGACCGGTATGCAAGGGAACCCGGGTAACCCCATGAACGCGATGAATCCCGCCCAGATGAACATGATGGGGCAGAACGGTCAGCCTGGGAGGCCGAACCCGCAACAAATGCCTCAGGCTTTTGCAAATGCACAGCTCCAGCGCCCGATGCAGGTGTCGCCAATACCCATGGCCAATAGCACCTCGTCCATGGGCATGAACCCCAACAACCCGGGAAACCCAGGCCAACCACCAATGAATCAACCTCCCAACATGCAGCCCCAAGGAAACCCACAGGAAGACGTGCAGTTGATAAATGCCCTTACAAGGAAGCTTTTCGAGACCGCACGGGACGATCAAAAGCAGCAGTTCGCACAGGAGATCGCCCAATGGCCGGAGGAAAAGAGACAGGCGCTACAGGCCAGGAACATTAATCCCATGTTCTTTCGATTCCGACAGCATGCCGATCTTCTATTCAAGTCTGGAAAATTCTCTCGCGAGGCATTGCAGAGCCTCCATCAATCTCAGACCAACCAAGCGAGACCAGGCATGCAACAACAGGGACAGCCGAACCAGATGCAGAACCAGCAGATGAACATGAACCAGCGTCAGCCGAACCAGGAATTCGACTTCAACGCTCTGACGAACCAGCAAAACGAAGCTATGCGAGTCCAGGACCAGGGTCAGCAGGTGGTTCCTGCCAGTAACAACGGTATGGGTCCACAAATGGGTGGTTTCCCGGGACAGAACCCGCAAGCCGGGCCTCAACACAACACCGCCATGGCTCAACGGCAGGCGCAGGCGCAAGCGCAAAATGCCGCATTTCAGAACATAAACCTCCAGAACGCGAACATACAGCGCCAGGCTGCACAGCAACAGGCGCAGGCACGTGCCCATTTACAACAACAACAGCAGCAGCAGCAGCAGCAGCAGCAGCAACAGCAACAGCAACAGCAACAACAGCAACAACAACAGCAGCAGCAGCAGCAACAACAACAACAGCAACAGCAACAGCAGCAGCAGCAACAACGAAACTCGCAGATGCTGCAAGGACAAGTCGGCGGCCTCAATCTACCCAACGGGGCTCAAACGCCCACGATGCCTATGCTTACACGCCCTATGGTCCCTCCGGGACAGGCTGGACCCGCAACACCCCAACAACGTCCACAGCAACACGTACCCCAAATGACGCCACAAAATCAGGGTCAAATGGATCCCAACCTAACGCAGCTTGTACGCGAAGCACAGCAGAGAGCCCAGTTGATACAGAACCAGCCTTTGACCGAACAGGCTCGCATGGCCATGATGCCTCAAGATCTTGATCCCAATGTCAAGGCGCAGCTACTGAAAGTCCCCGATGCACAGTTCCGCGCCCTCCTCACTCAACGCAGAGTTGGTACTTTGCAGAACAATGGACCTTTCCCGGGAGGACAGCCCATGCCCGGGCATCCAGGCCTGATGAACAATGCACAAGGATTTCAGGTCGGTGGCATGCCGGGTATGCCGGGTGGCTTGATGAACGGGGGCAGAGTGAATATCCCAGGTCAACAGGCGCCTGGCGGCATGGGTGGACATGTGCAAATGGGTCAACGACCAGGGAATATGGCGGCGAATCAACCTGGAGTCCGACTTCAAGTCGCTCAGGCGTTGCTTCAGGCGAACCCTGGAATAATCCCGAGAACAGACCAAAGTCCTTTCCCTCCGACTGTACTTAATGGCACCCTTCGACAAAATGTGCCTCCCGATGTTAGGACTTGGCAGCAACTCAAGCAGTGGGCCGCTCAGAATCCGACCAACCTTCCTGGCGTAGATACTCAGAAGCTTCTACTTCTTCAGGTCCTCCACTTCCAAGACCAGATACGACAGCAGCAAGCACAGCAACCGCAACAACAGCAGCAGCAGCAGCAACAACAACAGCAGCAACAGCAACAGCAGCCGCCGCCGCCTCAAAATGGCATGCCCGTCCAACGACCTCCCCAGCCGAACGTCATGGGAGGCAATGCACCACCAGCCCAGATGGTGCCAGGCTCGGTCCGTCCGCAGCAACAACCAAACATGCCGCAGGTGCAGGTTACGCCTCAGGAAATCCAAGCCTTACGGGCTAAACTTACTCCTCAGCAACGGCAGCAGACGGATGACGAGCAGCTCCGTCATTACATCATCAAAACGAAGACGGATGCAAGGAGAGTATACCAGCAGCAGCAACAACACCAAACGATGCAGCCTCAACAGCGAGGCCCAGGGCAACAACCAAACGCTATACCCGGTCAAATGGCACAGCCAGCTCGTCCACCAGTGGTGCCACCGCAACCAGCTCAGAACATACATCAGCCTAAACCCGTAGGCCAGCCACCGCAACCTCCACAGCTTAGCCAGCCAAATGTGGCAAACAACGTAAACAAGAGCTTGAAGCGACCAAATGAAGAAATGGATGGAAACGGTCCATCTAACATGGCCCCACAAGCTCCTGCCATGGTGCCTTCGAGGTCTCAGCAAGGGCTTAATCTGACCCAAGAGCAGATGTCCAAGCTGACTCCCCAGCAGCAGTCACAGATGCGTGCTAATCTCATGAAAGCACAAGATGCCTCAAACAACAAGGCGCAATCTCGCATGCCTAGCAACGAAGAGATCGGGGCCAAACTGAGGGATCCAGCACGGGAAAGGAAATTCAAGATGATGCTCAACGAGGAGGAACAGAGACTTCCGCGAGGCCCGCCGATAAACATGGATCCCGAGGTACGGAACCAATTGCAGCAGTTCGTCAGGGAGAAGTTCCAGGCCATTCGCAAGGTGGAACAAGCCTTGCGCGTTTTCCTTGTCTCGTACGAGACGAAAGATTCCGAGAACCTTGCCAGGACTGTCATCAGAGCCCGTTGCGCTCTGTTGAGGCAGCTGAATCCCACAGACGGAACTCTCCGTCCAGACCTGACTATATCGGTGGACGATTTCAGGAATCACATCCGGCAGATCCTTGGATTCGTTCAGAAGGTAATGTCAAGGATGGCAAGCCAGCAAGCTCAGGGTAGCAACGTGGCGGCGAACCAACAGCAGCAGCAGCAGCAGCAGCAGCAGCAGCAGCAACAGCAACAGTCGCAGCAACAGTCGCAGCAACCACAGCCGCCACCGCAGCCGCAACCGCACACCCCGAATGCTGCTCAGCCTGCTCAGCTCAATGCTGCCAACCTCAAACTCAACGAGCAGATACACCGCAACCAACCCAAGGCCCCTCCAGCGCCTACTGCTACTCAGCCACCTTTCCCTCTCGGTGGGAACTCTTCACCTCGCGGACTTCCCACGTATTTTGAGGGCGCCAAGACGATCACACATTTAGCGATACCAGACAAGAAGAGGCCGAAGCTGGATCCGAATAGTCAGGCATCTACACCTAGAGCAAAGCCTTCCCCGCAAATCAACTCCGGTAAAGGAACCTCGCCAGAGATCAAGCGGCAACCGCCTCCACCTCAGAAGCCTACATTCAAGTGCAAGAATGTGGACTGCGAATATGCCATGCGTGGATTTGAAACACCAGCCGAGTTGGATGCACATGTCAGCCATGCTCACGCCAAGATCGATGACCCTCTGAAATTTGCGATTGATTCTATGGCAAACTTCTTGGAGGTCGACTCCAAGACAGGGCAGCCGAAACAGGATCCGGCTGCTGCAGGCCATGGTTCGAGACCAGCTCCATCAGCAGTCCGTCCACCGCCACAGACAGTCAGGGCCGGCCAGACGCCAAGTATGCCTCCAACGGCTGCTACGCCTGCCGGGCAAGCGGCAGCCACGCCGATGACGCGGGTGCCGACGCAGACTGGTATCAGAGGCTCCCCGTCGACGAATCTCCTCAAAACACCCCAAACTACGATCAAGGTCGCAACGCCGAGCACGGGTGCACCCGCCAAAGCAACGCCGGCGAGTGTCACAAAGCCAGCTCCGAAGGGGCCTCAGGCACCTAGTGCTCCTGAGCCGGAGAAGGAAGAAGAGCTCCAGCCTCTCATCCCGACCTCCCTGTTGGACCTCTCGTACGAAGACATCTACACCGGTCTCGACGCCAATGGAACTTTCACGACGCTAGATCTCAAGGACGAGGACAACTCGTGGGCTTTGCGCTCTCGTCCCAGCTCTCCCCTCAACACCGACGACTCCTCGTCCAAGGACACGCCGTCTACCAGGCAGTCCGACATCTCCGATGGCGACAACCTCCAAATCAACATCACCATGGACACGGATATGCCGGACGCCTGGATGGCTGCTATAAACGGCGACCCTATGCCTCTGGATGCACAACTCTCTGAAGATCTCCAGAATCTCGGTGTCACGCTTCCGCCCATGGATAGCGATGATATGATGTTGTTCTACCCCGACACGGGCATGATGGACCTCGATACTTTGGATAAAACCATGTATAGCATGGGCGGCACGTTGGATCCTTCTGTCCTCGGCATTTGAGGTGTGGCTTTCGGTTGGAAATTCTTTTGCGCATCTTTGAGGGGGATGTTGCTCTTGAATGCATGGGCACTGATGGGGTGTTTTGCTCGCTTGCTCGCTTGCTTGTTTCGGTTTAGTTTCGGTTTCGGGTTCGGATCTTTTGTCTTTTATCTACCTATATATCCCGAGTCCTGTGGACGTTTTCCCATTTTCTCTTTTTCGGCCGCCGCCTCCTTCACGATGTCATGTTTGCCTGTGGGTTTGTTTCTGGCTGGATTTTTTCTTTTTGAAAAATGTCTGGCCTTTTTGCTGTCGTTGGTGGAGTGTTGGGGGAAGAGGGGAGGGGTGGGAAGATGGGGGGTTGTTTATTTGGGTGGCGCTGCTTGGATTGGGTTAGGTTAGGTTGGATAGGATTGGATTGGATTGGGCTGGGGGTTTTTGCATATTTGGGGTGTTTTCCATCTACACTTTTCTCTCTTTGAGATGTGGGAGGGGCTCTTTTTTTTTTGTATCTATGGCTTGATCTTTCCTGATCTTTTTAATCTCAGTCTTGGTCTTGGTCGTGTCGTCGTGAAGTGATGGTGAGGTTTTTTTTTTTTTTTTTTTTTGCTGCGTAGTGATTGAGTCTGATAGGGCTTTTGATGTGGATTGGTTAGTTAGTTGGTTGGTTAGTTGGTGTAGGGCTTTGTGCCCCCCTCTACTCTTTCTACTTTTTACTTTTTACCTTCTTTTTACTTTTCTTTAGGGTGGGAGATGTGTTGTTAGTTAGTGTGTTGTGTTGTGTTTAGTGGTTTGTTTGTTCTTACCTAGTTTACCTTACTTCATTCTGCTTACTTGGTTCTGCTTGATATTTTATATACCCCTTTTGTTATATTTCTTGTTATTTTTGTTGTTGTTGTTGTTGTTATTGTATATAATTTTTAGGGGTTAGGGATTAATTAGAGATGTTTCTCTTTTCTCTTTTCTTTTACTTTACACTCGCTTTGAGGTTTAGTCTCTATAGTCAGGTTAGGTTAGGTTAGGCAGGTTAGGTTGGGATTGGATTAGAGTAGAATAACTAGAACTTAGTTAGAGTATAGTTAGTATCTAGCTACAATTAGAATTCTTTTGTATTTGTGTTTATGTTTGTGTTTATGTTTATGTTTATATTTATAGTTACGTTTAATGTGCTTGCTTTACTTTACTTTACTTGTCTTACCTGCGTCTGCGTTACTCAGTGGTGTTCCCTTTTGCTTGTTATTCCTTTTGCCCCTTTTCCCCTTTCTTTGCGGCGCCCTTCCCCTCCCCCCTTTTTCGCGGGGTTGGGTGGTGAGGTGGGGTGAGGTGAGTGTGCTGTGGGTTCAGCGGGTCTCGTGATGGAATTTGTGGTATGTGATCGGTTTTAGGTCTGAAGTTTTGAAGGGGTGTGATGTGGTGACGAGGTTGATGACGAGGGGTTTACATCTTTGAACCTTTCCTTTAATCTTTGAAGGGTTAATGGGGGTCTAGGCTTTGCATGCACATGTCTGGGTTTGAAAACGAGATCGAAATCGAGATCTTGGTTTCTGTTGCAGGAGCAGAGCACCTGAAGAGAGCCTGGGACGCTCTGCTGAGAGCAGGGCTCCTTGAGAGCAGGGCTCCCTGAAGAGAACATTGAGCTCGGCTCTTGGCCGGCTCGGGCTCGGATGAGAGCACGGTAGTCCCTAATCGGGAGCACGTTTATCCGATCCGGATCATCTCTTTTGTATATAGTCTGAGCTTTCGCTCGTCTTCCTCTAAGACAGTGATCCTCCAATTGATCACCTGAACCTACTATTTCCAGCTCGTGATCCCTCCAACAGTTTCGTTTTATGTTCCGTTGCGGTGGTAGGCGGGGTTGGTATTGGGTGGTTGTGGTTATGGTGAGGAAACGGAGGTTTTTACGGATGCTAACGGTTGCTGTTCACCTGGAATGGATGGTCTAGATGTTCTCTTTACTCTTTCAACGTCGAGACTAGTCAGTTGAAGGAGAGCACCGGACGAATCGACGAGTGGCGCACCGCACATGATGAAAGTCAGGCGAGCTCGCCTCGCGAACCCGTCGGTGAGACCATGGGGTGATTAGGGCTAGGCTCTAGTTTCATGCAGGGCAGACCCTGGAGTGGTTTGGTGGGGTGGCGAGTCCTGACTATTTTTTCTCAGCGTGCCCGGGCTTCTCGGGTGCGGCTGGAGCCATGTATGCATGATGATGTGAGGCTGACCGGTATGTTTGAACTTTGTGGTGAGTGTTGTTAGGTGGTTGACCGATGCAGGGTATGCATAATGTTGGGGTTTCCGGAACAATCATGGAACTTTATCCTGGGCTTAGTGTACTATCTAGGTAGTTGCGACCGACCGTCGCTTCCCCTTTCAGCAAACTTTGCCCCTTGCGCTTCTAGAACTTTGCTAGAATGTTCGCACTGCGGAAGGTTGGATTGTTGGAGGAAATGCAGCTGGAAATCCAGGACAAAGAAGACTCGGTAGACTAATGCGTTGCGCTGGAATGGTTTGTTGGTTCGGAAGTGCGTGGTGCCGAGAGGCGGAGGGGGGCCGGGTGATACAGAGTCGGAGTTGGGAGTATGGGGTAACACTGGGTTCTCGTTGTGTGATGTCGGACGGACGAGGATTGATATGGACATGGATAGATGGTATGAGGATGTGTATAGATGTATGTAGAGATGCTATGCGGGTTATGGTGTGATGGATAGGTACTTCACCGTGTCTTGGACTTGGACTTCGCCTTCGCCTTCGCCTTTTCGAAGCCGACATCGAAGAGGAAGGCGGTCCGCACCACGGCCAGAAACATCACAAACGGTACGTTTCCAACGTCAATCGCGTTCCACTTCCAATACTGCCAATACACCCAGCTCCCCACCAGCCGCACTGAATACAGGTGGCCAAGGTCCGCCACCAACAGGCCAAACAGGAACGTCTTCCAGACCGTGACGTCCGTGGTAGCCCTCAGGACCATGGCCTCGTTGATGCACAGCAGCAAGTAGAGGTTTGCCAATTGCGTCAGCACAATTGACGTCGAGATGGGCATGGGCGTGGTGGGTGCCGATGCCAGGTGGGTTTGTGACAAATATGTGTGTTGATAGTAGTGGGCGTAGATGGCTCCCAGCAGCGTCGAGACAGGCTCAACGTACAGGAACACGAGGCGATACAGCACCGGAACGCCCGGCGAAGGCGTCGTCGACTTCCTCGTCATAATGGACGCGCGAAGGCACGCTCGAAGGCACGCTCGAAGCGTCTGGACGGCGTGAATGGCGGTTGGCCTTGCACGACTCAGCCGCGGAGCGGTGAGGGCTGCACCGGACCTCAACCGTCCCGATGGAGCGCTGGAGCGCTGGAGCTGCAGGCCAACCAGCAATGGCAATGTCGTGATGGCCTCGCTCCTCCCTCACGCGCGGGCTCGGTGGTGGTGGTGGCGGCAGAGATTGGGGTAGAGATTGGGATCCGGGCGTGGTTCGGGTGCGGGCGCGCAACTTGCCTCCTGCTCCGTGGACAGGCCGCGCTGGGGTCGACGCAGAGTCGGCTCGTCACAGTAGTCACTAGGACCAGCTGGCAGGCCTTGACCCGACTGGCCACCCCATTCCTGATTCCACCATGGCTTAAAACATCCGCGCTCCTCAGGTCTCCGTGTAGTCCTGTCCTGTCTTTTTCATTCATTCTCCCTCTTTATCCCCGCCCACGCCCGTCTGTGTGTGTGTCGCATTATTGCATAGCGTCCTTGGTATCATCCGTCTAGACACATTCTCTCCCAGCTGTGCTGTGCTTTGCTTTGATTTGTCTGCCTCGTTCACGTCCTCGTTTAGCCCTCGTTCCGGGCTCCTTACACGGCCGGCGCCCCTCGCCCTGTACATATCGCAAACACATAGAGCAGCCTGGACAGTAGTGGAAGTGGCCGTCGCCGCTCCTCAAATGCATCGCAGGCCGTCCATTGCGCTCCGCCCGAAAACCTCGTCTGCCGTCGACGACAGCCACGCGCCGCCCGCGAGCTTCGAGCCCCCGAGCATGAAACGCACCGCCTCGCAGACCTTTAGCACCCACACGGCCGAGACGCGGGAGTCGGGCTCGTCGCTGGGCGCCGTGCAGGAAAGCGAAGGCCTCGAGCACCCGCACCGCGCTTCCCGCACCCAGCAGCACTCCCACTACGCCCACACGAGCTCACGTTCGCTGTCGCGTGCCACCCACATCTTCGGCGATGGCGTCAAGCAGATCCGCCGCAAGCTCTCGTCGTCGTCGTCCTCCGCCCGCCGCCCCTCGATCCAGAACCTCTTCGATGCCCCTGTGCCCGTTCCCTCCCGAAAGCCGTCGACCAGCCACAGCAGCCATAGCAGCCACGCCTACCACGCCTACCACTCCGCCGACCCGCTGCGTCTGCCGCTGCCGCACGCCGACTCCGGCCTGCCCCTTCCCCTCGCGCCCGAGTTCGCGAGCCCGCCGCCCGCCTCCAAACGCATTTCCATGCTGAACCGCCTCTCGAGCCTGCGCCGCCGCCCCGCCGCCTCTGGCCCGTCGGGCGAGTACGCCAAGTGGAATCCCGTGCCGCCCCCGATCCCCTCCAACTACCCCGTGCACGCCCCGGGCTCTGCCGCGCGCCAGGCCGCCGCTGCCGCCAACGATGCGCGCCAGTCGCAGCTGCGTCGCGAGCAGGAGCAGACGCGCCGCTTCCTGGAAGGCGGCGTCCCGCCCGCCAACATGGAGGAGGTCATCAAGGACAGCGAGAGCGGCGTTGGCATGATGTGCTCCTCGCCCATCAACAGGAGCGATGGCGCGCTGGAGAAGAAAATGGGTAAGTGCTCTTTCCTTGTTTATACACAGCGAGGTCACGGCTGTGCTGTGCTGCCCTGGTTCGGAGAGTAGCGAGGTAGGTGAAGGGGGGGTCTGTGAAGGGGGGCAAACTACACTACTAGACAGCCTCGCGCTGATATTGCTCCGTCGCGCCCAACCAGTCCACCCCATGGATCGCCATCTACCTCTATTGCTCTCCACCGGCCGTCGCCAGCTGGACTGCCGAAACAGCACAATTCTTTCATTGCTAGCCGTGCCCCGTCTGGCCCACTACGACTCCTTCACCATGCCCAGCCCGCGAAAGAGAAGGCGCTTGCTAATCCACGCAGTCGACCCTCTCGCTGTCCTTCCCGTCGAAATCAACGAGCTTATTCTGTCCAACCTGGATGCGCCGTCTCTGATCCAGGCCGAGCTGGTCTCCAAGCATTGGCGTTCCGTCGCGTCATCGAGCCATGTCTGGAAGGAGGTCTTCCTGCAAAAGTTCGAGCCCACAGTACGTATCCAGACGAGCTGCGTCCATTGTCCGGCTTGCTAACACGCTACAGGTCCACGTCTCGCCCACTCCCATCATGATGGGAGGTGCTGGCATCGGCAAGACCAATAAGAATGGCAAGGCCGCACCAGGCCAAGACTGGAAGAAGATGTACCAAGCTCGAAAGACGATCAACCGACGTTGGAAGACGGACAGTCCAAGCGCCATTTACCTCAATGGCCATACCGATTCCGTTTACTGCTGCCAATTCGATGAGTATGTACCACCCGCATCGTTCCTTCCGCAGCATACTGACCAATATCAGGGACAAGATTATTACTGGCTCCCGCGACCGTACCATCCGCGTTTGGGACATGAAGACGTTTGAATGTGTAAAGGTCATTGGCGGCCCGACCCATCGCCCCCAGCCCAACACTCCACACCAACTCGAGGTTCACACATACACCAAGGTCAACAACCCCTCGCTCAATGGCTCCGCTGTGGGCAACGAAATCTACCACGTTCCCTCGGATTACCACGACGCCTCGATTCTTTGCCTACAATACGATGACCGCATCATGGTCACCGGCTCCTCCGACCACACGTGTATTGTCTGGGATATCACCGGCGACAACTTTGTCCCGCTGCACCGTCTGCGGGGCCACCAAGCCGGTGTTCTCGACGTCTGTCTGGACGAGAAGCACATCATCTCCTGCTCCAAGGACTCCGCAATCATTGTGTGGGACCGCCACACCGGACGACAAATCCGCATACTGCAGGGCCACCGTGGCCCCGTCAACGCGGTACAACTCCGCGGCAACCTCCTCGTCTCGGCATCCGGCGACGGCGTCGCCAAGCTCTGGAACCTGGATTCCGGCAACGAGTCCATCAAGGACTTTCCCTCGGAAGATCGCGGCCTAGCAGCCGTCGAGTTCTCCGACGACGCCAACATCGTCCTCGCCGGCGGCAACGATCACGTGGTATACAAGTTCGACGCCACGACTGGGAAACTGCTGCACACGTCGGCACGCCACGGCGGTCTTGTCCGTTCCCTATTCCTGGACGCCTTCAACGGCCGCATCGTCTCGGGCTCCTACGACCAGAGCATCCGCATCGCCGACTACGCCACCGGAGAAGTCTTCGCTAAATACGAGAACTGGACCACGAGCTGGATCTTGTCGGCCAAGAGCGATTACCGTCGCGTTGTGGCCACGAGTCAAGATGGACGCACCCTTATTCTTGACTTTGGTTGGAATGTTGAGGGCGGTCAGGCGCTTGTAGATTCTTCGTCGTGAGGACTCGTCGCGAGATGTGATGCGCTGAGCTAATTTGCACCGGGATTGGAGAGAAAAACAGCATCCTGGTCTGGTTAGGGGGTTTGGATGTGTCGTGTCTTGAAGTCTTGAAGGAGTGCTGTACTTGTGTGTGTGTGTGACTGGTGAGGATTAAGAAGATTGCGTTAGAGTGGAGTAGGTGAGTTTGACTGCTTCTTCTTCTTCTATATATTGTTCTGCCTTGTCTTGTTGTGTATGCTTTGATGATAGGCGGGCGGGCATTTGGACGTGTTGTCTTGCTTTGTGGGGTCGTTGATTTCTCTGTCTCTGTCGCTCTCTCTCTCTTACTCTCTCTCTCTCTCTCTTTCTGTGTTGTATGTTGTGGGTGCTCTCATTATATTTTTCTTATCTCTCCGTTTTTCTTGCTTTTCTGTCTCTTTTTTGGTTGGTTGCATTGGTTATCTTGGTTTGGTTTGACTTGGTTTGGCTTGGAATATAGCATGGTGCGTGGATGGGTTGGGCTGGGCTGGGTTTAAAATGGCATGGGCTTTTTCTCCCTCTCTCTCTCTCTCTCTCTCTCTCTTTCTCTCTCTCTCTGTGTGGTTCTTTTGGTTTGTCTCTTTTTGTTTGTTTCTTTGGATTGATTGGTTGATTGGTTAATTGGTTAGGGAGATGCGTTTTCCCTTTGTTTATAGATGCATGGTTTGGCATGGCATGGCATAGCGTAGCGTAGTGTAGCGTAGCGTAGTGATTGGCTTACTGACTTGGAGTGGGGTTGTTTGTGTGAGCGTGAGCGTGGGGTGGGTAGGGCAGTGCAGTGCAGTGTAGTTGTGTATAGGTTCAGGTTCGGGTTTGATTAGGTTTGGCTTTTTTTTTTTTTTTTTTTTTTGCATATATAGATGGTTGCGGGGTGGTTTCGTTAGGGTAGTTAGGTTTGGATAGGATGGGTTGGGTTGGGTTGTGGAATAGTAATTCTTAGGGTTTTTTGTTCTATTTGTATGTGTGCCTCTCTTGAGTGTGTGTGTGTGTGTGTGTGTGTGTGTAATGCGATCTTGTAATATCGCAGCCTTTGGATCTGTAGTCTCTAACAATACAATACATATATGTAGTAGTAGTAGTTGTAGTATATATACCTACTACATTAATCTATACCATTCTTACCTCTACCCTCTATCTACCCTCTATCCCTAAGCACTCCGCAGTGCAGTGCAGTGCAGTGCAGTTTCCCTACTTATTTATCCTTATCCTCTTGGTCTAGCGTCTACCTCCTTACTTAGCGCTACGCTACTAACCTTTACTAAGGGGGAAGGGACGTCTGCCGCAATCGTACCATGTTCTTCTATAACACGACAGCTGTAAGAATTATTATATACAGATATAGCATTTAGAATTGCTATTTATCTTGTCTTATCTCGGGATGTAAGATTGATGCTGGCGAGTTTGTAGTTAGGGGCGTGGCTGCTAGTGAGGACTTGCTGTTGTATGTTTTTTTTAGGTAGGTAGATGTTTTAGTAAAGGCTATAGGAAGAGAAGAGAGGGGAGGGATGTGTATAGTACGATTAGGCAATAGGGAGAGGTTAGTTGCATGGTTTTTATGCGGGAGGAAGACAAGACATAGGTAGATAGATAGGTAGATAGATAGACATGTAGGTATCCCTCGCATAGCCAACATCGCCCTCCTACAGACTAACCCTATTCTCTCCTTATAAGAGCCTTTCTTCGCATATAATAAACACTAAGACTCTATATATATTTAGCTAATATGTAGCTAATACATTGCACTTAGTTAGTCTTAATTAGGACAAAACAAAGTAGTCTGTAGGAGCGCGATGTTGGCTATACGAGGGATTTGTAATCACGGGATCGATTGAATTAATCACATTAAGATGAACGCCGGACGAAGCGCGGGAAAGTGGGATATGTTTAGGGATTGGAGAATAAGAGGATTTGTATGTTTATTATTCCTTCTATCGTTTGCCTCGTTTTTTTTTCTAATGTACCCGCGATTGCCTGTTGTTGGATTCCGATCTCTTGCTTTGATAGGCGGAGGTTTTAATTAACTACGGAGGAATTTCGCTGGGTTCGATCGCCGTGATGTGTTGTAATACGTACGATTGCAGGCTATATTTAGTGTGTAGTGTACGTGGTTTTTTATAAACGTGGATGTGGGGGGAAGGATTTCTAGTGCTTGGGAAACTGGCGGGGGGTTGGTTTTAGTACGGCATTTGTGCGGTTTCTTTTCTTCTCGTGGCGAAGAGGAGGAGGAGGAGGAGGATGGGGGAGGGGGAGAAGGGGTAGCGCGTGATGGTTCTGGTTTTTGTGGGGTAGTGTGCTGTTTTTGTTGTAGTTTGTGTGTGTGTTTTGTGTAGATGTAAAAAGAAAATTGCTCGTATTGGGGATTGCCACGTGGGTGGCGTTTTTTTACACTAACTACTACGTACTTGGACTGATATGCGAACTTTTGCGGTTAGGGCGAGTAAGAGGAACGCTATAGTGTGGTACTTGGAAAGTTTGGAAAATAGGCATGCTATGTAATAGTCGTGGACAATCCGTGGCTCCTTTGGTTCGGGAACACGAAGCGCTTGGATCTTATGCTCGATGTCTTGTGCGCAATCTCGGATCTCTAGAGACTACGTGCTTTGTTGGAGAGATACTTGCAAGCTTCTCACGCAGAAACCTTTCGTGTGTGAGAGTCTTTTTGATATTGTGTCGTATATAAGGGATAGTAGGGACGCGATGCTAATACGGTCGTTTTACACTTATATGCCGGAGTATCTTTAGGGCAGGAATGAGTAGAATGTAAGCTACTTTATTAATTCTTCTTTTATCGTTAGATAATAAGTATACGATAGCTAGTGTCATAGTCTAGATAATAATTACATGATATAGTGCAATTGCAGATTGAATAGTAGTAGGAGCTTAACACTTCTACGATTTAACAAGGCAGGTGCAGGTAAAAGGATCTCTATGTGATATTTCTTAATCTATCTTGATAGTTAGAAGTAACATCTGTAAAGGTTTATCGATAACTTAGATAACGTAGGTAGAAATGGTAAATGGAAGGCTGCATGGACGTTCATCTATATAGAACAAAAGTAATTTCAAAGATTACCCTAGTCTCTTAGCTACCTTGTATTTCGATATGGAGCATGTTGTCTTAAGCATTGGCGAACACTAGCTCTGTGTCTTTACCCTGTGTGTCTATTGTTCAAACTACGCCACCTATACAATATTCATCAGCGCCGAGAGCAAAGGATAGACAAAAGTGACACCATACTCGGCAATCTCGATAAACTCCGGATTGTTAGCCAGGTTGAAATAGGAGTGGAGAGAACTTTGAGTACCTAGGCGCTTTTCAATCGTTTCGCAGTTCTCGATAAGTTTCTCGAAGTTAGAAACATTAACAATATTAGTCCCAGTGGCTCTAATCACTATAACAAGTAAGGGCTTCTACTTTCATACGAGATAAAATATCTTTCAGGTACTCCTTCGTGGAACACCACCTGCTGTGTCTTCTAGATCTTTCTTCCCCTCGTCGCTTTTCATCAGGGCAGAAAGAATTAAAGACAGTGATTAAAATGATGCCATAGTGTTTTACCTCTAATAGCCTAACCTTAGTCTTTAAGGGCGATCAGTCTTCTCTTTCACAGTCTGAACTTACTAGCGTAGAAATGTGAGCGCGAGGAAAGGCAGACTTGTCCAATGCATGCCCACAAATGACTTTCCTATGCCTTCGCTTTCTCCTCAACATGATGCAATGTTAGCTGTTGCTGGCAACTTCTAGCATAGTCTAAACAGCACCACGATTCTCAAGAGTAGTAAAGGAATTTTGATTCAGTACAACACTCACGACCAGTGTGTGAGGTTTCAGAGCAAGCCAGCATTGCTGTCACTCATAGGACCGGATGGCAATTGAAGCTTGAACCTGTTGAGAATCTCACGGTTTCTTAACCCTCACTCGTCACGCTTCACACAACGTCTGTTCCGTCACATCTTCCACTACACCAAAGACTTGCTCAAGAAGGAGACATATTTTGAGATTGTCAATTATCTAACTTGTACAACTTGATACAATGTACCCATACCGCCGTTTCAATCCCAAGAACTGGATTCCGGGCGTTCTCCTGATATCCGACGAAGTCTACTCGTGATCATCCCCGCATTCAATCGGGCCAAATTCATTCTTCGTCGCCTCCCACCACGCAGATTCAATCATGCCGTTATTGCAGCGAACCGGGACAACGGTCTTCCATTCGAACTTTCCATCCACGATATCGCAACTGAGGCCAGTCTCCTTGCATTGTCCGAAGTGGTGCATGTTGTCACGCAGCCCGTTGCATAGGCCGTCCTTGTCAGTGACGTCCGAGATATCAGAGATACGGAATTGTTTTCGGATGGCCCCTTTGGGCTTGTCGACAGTGCATTGATTGGCGGAGAGAGGAAGGGTACGGCGGCGAGAAGGGTGGTGATGAGCAGCTTCATGGTGGTGGGTGGTTGGTAGGCGGCGGTGGAATAGGGAGAGAGTAGTGCGAAGAAAGACTTTGTGGAGTTGAAAGGGTATTCGTTTGTGGGATGATGGGAAGCTGGTGGAGAGACGTTTTGGGGAGACGGTCGGCAGGCTTTATACTGTTCTTTCTTAGTTGTCTCGGTTGAGCACTGAGGTGCTAAGTCTGTCCTCGGATCGGCGTAGGCCTATGCGTAAGCAAAATGGATACATTAAGCTTAGGGATTGGTACATGCACGGCTACTTTCGTTACTTGCATTGTATTTTGATTCCTTGCACAACCTATCCGGGCACATGCTAAATCGAAACGGGCAATGTAAGACTTAACTGTAGACTACAACTATCTACTTTTTGCAGCACAGGTTAAGCTACATAATGCCCTACCTAACTTATTGTAGTTTGTTAAACGATGTGTATCACCCGTACACGGGTAGGAGATGTGATTGAATCGCTAGAACAAGTAACACCTTACGTTGTATTGAATGGAAGCGCAATAGTGCGTAGACTCTTTGCATAGCTAATTAAAGCATTTGGTTCAATCCTAATTGACTAAGGTACCTTTTCAGGGTAGTTGTTGATCGTTGTAATCGTTTCCATGCTCTATTTTCTTATTTACATTTTTTAGATAGTGAGACACATAGTCATACATTGATCAACATAAGCGATATGATAATTCCATCTAGTCTAACGTATGCGTTGTCATTTCTAATGATTCTGGCACATCGCGTACTGCGTGAGGGGCCGTACACAACTTTTTGCAAACGGTAATAGCTACCTAGGTTAAAGTCAACTTTTCTAAAAGCATTAAAGTAGGACTCGTATACTTTCTTCCACACATGCTAACTTGAAAGATTCCCTTGTAAATCATTTGGCTACGGTATTTTAAACTCCTGTTCTTAAAGATAGCCAAAGGATTTTGATCAAGGCTCTAGCCATGAATTACCCTATAATCTCGTTTATTAGGATGACTTGGCGAGCGAATTCACCTACCATATGTCAGGGCGCGCCGTCTGCGCCATGTCCCCTTCACCGCAAGCATTTATTAAACATTCAAGATGCGTTAAACTACCATAGGATCAAGATGCGATGGCGAGCCCTGGGCTACATTATAGTAAGTAAGCCTATCCATAGTCTGACGTTTATGAAATAGCGGTACGCGACGAGTATATTTCTTTTTACTACTCCCGACCATCTCTTTAAAAAAGACAGTTGGCACAACTCACTGATTCAATGAAACGAATAATTCTCTTTAAGTTTCACACCTCTTTCCCTCTTTACACAGTTTACTTCAATCAAGAACATAAAGACCTAATCTATCATCATTGCCCTCACAACGTCAATAGCGACGCTTTCCTCTCCCACTCTCGCAAATTCCTACAATAAAGATAACGATGAGGATAGCGGTTTCGCCGTATCGTATGTCGATGCCGCTGGGGTTAACGATATCCCAGGTAGATGTAAAGGGCTATAGGACAATCTAAAGCGATTTGGTGACTGCGGCCGCACTAAGACGTAGTGCGGCAGCACAGAAGGCAATATTGAATATAGTATTTTTAGAGTGTTAGGCCCAGGGGCGTCTTGGGGTTGCCGGCTTTGCAAAGCTCTTGAAGTCAGGACACACTCTTTACGTACCGTTTAGTTATTTTTGAAGCCGGAAATATCTCGCACTTGTCTTGGATCTTCAATGCACCCTGCGACAAATATTCCCCGCAGTATAATCCACTCAATCGGATCTCCAGCTTTTTTTTAAACTCTACGTCATGTGAGCCGTGAGCTCTAATAAAGCTTTATCTGCTGAAGAAAAGTTTATTGCAGTGTCGAAAATGCAGATAATGTCATTAGACTCCAATCCATCTCTTGAATTGTCGTGCAAGTGAAGATGTACCCGAGAGTAACAATAAGGAGCTTATCCAAGGAAACAGCATGACGTCGGCATAACTCTTTCAGTGAAAATGCAGGAGAGTGCCTTGAATAGCACGGACACTCCTACAATATCAAGGCGTATGCCAAAGTAGTAGGCAATCGACACTACAGCAGTATCAACCCAAGGGATCCATGGCCACCTCCTAGCCTGAAGTGGAGGAGATTCCCACGCCATCAGCCTCATTACATAAGGCGAGGCCGAAGCAAACCCGATCCCAAATGCGTCCATAACCACTCGGCCCAGATTTTGTTCAAGAGGGACTCGAATGGGTGGTGAATAATATCCTTCCTATAGCGCAGCAAGCCCTCGCTGGCGGGAGTTTTGGTGGCGTGACAACAGGCAGAGTAAGTGAAGGATTCCTTGGTCGGGTTCAGTCTGTCTAATAGCTCATAAGGGTTGCAAAGTAATAAGAGCAAAAAGGAGGCGAGTGAGTATCACCTCACCCCCCTCATCAGCAACCCTTTCTTTTCCGTGGTCTTCCTTTTCTTTGCTGTACACCTAGTATATTGCTACTGTATTATACCGAACTATCATTTCACGCTATTTATATTGTTACGCTTTATGTCAGTAGTCATACTCATAATCAAAGCACACCTTTCACTACCAAGATGCACTAAGTTCCATGCTCTACCTCCTTTATTATATCTAGACAAGTCTCTCAAAGTGTATATAGTACATATATTTCCAACCCAACAATCCAAAAAGTTAACAGTAGGCGTAAAACACAACAAAAATCAATATCATAACCACAAACTACAAACCCCTTCCCTATCCCCATCCTATCACACCTCCGCCCTCCTAACCGCCACCAACCCCCTACCAGAAACCTCTCTCAACCTCCCCAAATCCCGACCCGCTACCCTATCCCCCTCATCCCTACCTCCCCTACTTCCCTCCCCATCCCCACTCTCCACCCCCTCCTGCCCACGCCTTGTATAAACAGCCCCCCTATTCTCCCTCACCGCACACTCATTCCTCACCTCATTCCCATTCCCACTCCCACTCTTCCCCTTCCCCATCTCCAACCCCACGCCATCTAGTCTCGAACCCCACGGTTCATACTTCACCGGATAAAGCACATGCACCACTTTCTCCGCCCTCAAAACATCCGCGACATAGTGATCTATCAAAACCACAAGTCAGCATTCGCATCAACCAACCCATTAATTACCCTCCCTCTACAAGACTTCCCAAACCCAAACCCAACCCCCACAGGGCAGGAATCAAGCACCAAGCAACCAACCAACGAAGTAGAAACAAAAGACACAAGAAAAGAAAAGAAAAGAAAAGAAAAGAAAAGAAAAGAAAAGAAAAGAAAAGAAAAGAAAAGAAAAGAAAAGAAAAGAAAAGAAAAGAAAAGAAAAGAAAAGAAAAGAAAAGAAAAGAAAAGAAAAGAAAAGAAAAGAAAAGAAAAGAAAAGAAAAGAAAAGAAAAGAAAAGAAAAGAAAAGATAAGGACCGAAAAAACGAAAAGAATCAAACCTACCCCACACCACGCCCAACCCAACCAAGCCCCTCCCAACCCTCTCCTTGGAAATCATTCGATCCTTTATAACCCACTCCTCTTCCTCTTCCTCCCTATCCTCATCCCTACTTTCCCCCCCATCCCCACTTTCCCCCCCACCACCCCGCGAATCCAATAAATGCAACCCCTGCGTCACGCCCCTAGAAACCAACAACCGATACAAAGCCCCCGTATCCACAGTATCAAGGACAGGATCTTTTTCCCGATTCTCCGCGTCTTTGATATAGCCATATCGCTGTTCGTATGGATATGGATATGGATATGCAGGGAGAGAAGAATGGAAAGGATGATGAGAACGTCGTATCCCCGAGGAATCGGCGCGGAAGGGGAATGATGGGAAGGTGGGAGGAGGGGGTGGTGGAGTGGGAAGAGGAGGGTTCGTTGGTTTGGCGGTAGTTTTGCAGGGATTGGTTGATGTGTTTGTGTTCATTGCTTCGTTTTTGGTTCGGTTCTTTTGTTGGGGTGGTGGTGGGGGAGGGAGTGGGATGGTGAGTGAGTGAGTAGTTGATAGAACTGGAAAGGGTGTGTACGGAGTAAGTATACAACTATCCTTAAGACAAGACAAGATAAGTCAAGACAGTATCACTCAACTCAAGACTAGACCAGACCAGTCCAGACCAGTCTAGTCTAAGACAAAAGTAAACAATACCAGAGTCAAAAGATATCCGATCACGACAAGAGTTATACCAACAAAAGAGAAAAGGAGAAAGAGATTTCTCCAAGAGAGAGAGAGAGAGAGAGAGAGAGAGAGAGAGAGAGAGGGAAAGAGATATTGCACACCACACCCTAACTCCAACCTAATCACTACACAATCACATTACTACACCATCGAACATCAAACACACACACACACAAACAAACACACCCTCTATCGTTTCCGTTGCGTATATTGAAGAAATGGGAACTATACGTTTACAATTCAGCGCGTTGGCATGGCGGTATCAATACGACAGTCTAGTCCGGCATAGTCTAGCAGTCCAGCACAGCACAGCACAATACAATACCCAACAGCAACACCACACCACATAAACAACGTCGGTTTGTAGTACGAAAAGAGAAGGCCACGGACATTCACACGGACGTACATGTCTCTACGCACGCCAACACTCAGCAACCAACCAACCAACCAACCAATCAACATCACATTTCAAACACAAACCCCAACACCCTTTCAGAGGGAAAAAAGAACTTTTACTCATCAAAAAAATTATCCTACCCTACCTCAGCCCAATCAGGCACATAAAATGCCCTTCCTTTCCCTATGATCCCCTCCTCCTTTTCCCACACGCACACCAGGGTATGCCCACGCCCCCAATCCTCCTCCCCAGCCCAACCCAACCCATCCAAGAAGATCCAAACCGTCCATCCATCCATACATCTTCCTCAACGAACGCTGTCCCCAACAGCTAGCGAACCCCGCCCATTCCGCTCTTCCAAAAACCACCACATCGAGACGTGACGTGTCATAAAAAGAAGGAGCGGGGGAGGGAAGGCAAGGCAAGGGTGCAAACAATATATGCACAAACCCCGACTCCATCGACCTCGCTCGCTCGCTCGTAACACGGCAACGATCGCATCGCTGGCTCGCGCACTCGCGGGGGAGGGGCAAGGCGGTAAAATATGCACAAAGAAGAAAATCTCCACGAGGGGAAAATAGAACGCAAGCCGAAAACCTTATCGGTAGGGGGTATGAGACGCGCAACCAGAGATCAATCTCGCGCGCCGAGAAGAAGAACAAGAAGAAGAGCGAAAGAAAAAACAAGAAGAAAAGTTTCGAACAGAGACAAACAACGGTAAAAAGTAAAAGAGAAAGATGAGATGAGGATCGATTAATCAGCCTCGGCCAGGCAGCATGAAGGTACGGTACCAACTGACCAGACCAGACCAGACAACAAGACATTAGTTGCGGCCCGCTTTCTACAAAGCCAGCCGAGATCAAGGAAAGTATGTGGGTGAGTTACTGTATTGTAGTAGTCTCGAATGACGGTATGAGTGAGCAATTTGCAATGCGGGATGCATGGCAGGACGCTGGTACGAAAGGATGATTATGCACGGCTCCAGGGGTATACAAGTGTGGGAACCGGCTACAAATGAATCATGTAACAACGAAGAGGATGCCAGGTCTCTGATATGCGCGCATGCATGGGGTATTCGTTAGAGTGAAAAGTGTGATGTGGAAAAGACAGTGATGAAGGACAGTGATGAGGGTATGAAAGCTGGCGGGCAGCTTTCGGGAAAATGCTTTCGCAGAGGGTGAGTGAATCTCATCAAACATTCTCTGTAAAGCGCGAACTCCGAGACCCATCGTGTGAGTGGAGACTGCGGCCCAGCGTGCCTCGTGTCGGAGGATAGTCTGAATTGGGGCTAAGTGGGGGACTTAGTGTTGTAACATCGTTGAACGGGTCGGGATGATGGAGAACAGGCGTGCGAGCGGGACTCGGCATCACACGCTCCTTCGTCCCCACGACCCCGGCATGTGTAGGCTCTCCCGTTTCTTTGGCAAAGGCGAAGTCTTTGGGGATGACGATGCCTGGGCCGCCGTAGACGCCTTTGTCGTCTGTGTAAAACGACGAGTTTGACAAAGTGCCCTCTCCGCGGGCGAACTGCTCGGAGGTCATACCCTCGCTGAACGCCGAGGGCAGTTTGCGACCCGATATCCGTTGAAAGCCTCGTTCGCCGGTGCTGGTAGTGTCGGTTGTTGATCCTTGACAAGAGTCAGCCATGTTAACGTGCCAATGAAGGCAGTGTCGCTTCAGAGATGCATGATTTGACTTACTTGATACTCCAGAAAAGCGGTTGAGGAACGATGGTGCCACATAACTGCCCCGTGCCGCCGCAGCCTGGGCCATGGGTTGGCTGTCGGCATGGTCCTCTCCAGTGAGCTGAGGGGGAGTTTTTTGCTGTTTCCGCTTGTGTCGTTTGAGAAGGAACAAAAGCAGGGCGAGGATCAGGGCAGCACCCGCAAGACTCCCGAAAACGGTGCCTACTACTTCGGGCGTGCCGAGAGAGGTACCGTTGCCGCTTGATTGGGACTCGGTGACTCCGGCCGTGGGCGATGATGAAGTTGACGCAGTGTTCGCTGGGTCTCCACCACCCCATCCGCCGCCTCCAGCAGAAGAGGATACAACCGTGGTCGATGCACTTGAAGCAGATAATGAACTGGCCCACGAGGACGAGTCTTGTGAAGTTGTGCTAGATTGTGTGGTAGATAGTGATGAAGTCTCCGACGAGCTATTAATTGAAGACGAAAAACTAGAGGTAAAGGTTACAGCTGTTCTAGATTAGTAGATGGTTATCCTATTGGCCGTGCTTGGGCTTACATGATGATGTTGAATTGAAGCCTGGTGGAGACAATACAGATGTGAAGGCGGCTCCCGATGTCGAACTGATCGAATCCGAATCCGAGGTGGGAATGGGCGTGGGAGTGGGAGTTGTAGAGGTACTCGAGGTGAACGGATAGGCTGGTACGGTCAAGTCGCTCGGAAATGGAGGCACAGCCGGAACGGTGGGCAACGCGGTGGGCACGACGGGGACAGACGGCGCGGCGGCGATGGAAGACAGTGGTGTCGCAGCTGTCTCCGAGGCGGCGACCTGTAGGCTACTTGAAAGCGGGGTTACGGCGGCGGCCTGTACGCTATTCGGGTCCGGCGTTACGGTCTCCTGTGCGATAATGACCCCATTCGCATCCAGCGTGTTAATCACCTCCACCTTGACGGTCAAAACGTTGGCCGCCTGTGCCTGGCGGCGGTGGAACATGGCGTGGTGCTTGCCCATGGTGGCGCGATCGTCCAGCTCCGTCTCCTCCTCTTCTTCCCTGGGCTTCTGCTCTTGCGCAATCCCTCTCGTCGTCGCAATGTCCTGGGCCCAGTGGTGGTAGCGATTATCTATTCTTAGTATTCTAGATGGTGGAGCAGTCGTATCCATACGGCGAAGGCGACGGTGTCGCAATGCATGTAATGAGCGTGGGTGGTGGCCGTGCTGACGACGGTGAATGAGCGGACGTCGAGACTTGAGTGAGGGTGGGAAACGAATGGACGCCAGATGATGGCAGTGGTGGAAGGAGTGGCCTGGTGACGGTCAGCGATCTGCACCTTCCCAATGGTTGCGAACGGTTGCGAATGGTCGCGAGGCAGGAATACGGTACCTTCAGGTAATCAACAATGCAGCATCCGCTCAGCGATGGGAGAGAAGTATAGCGGGCGCGCGGACGGACGGCAATTTGGCGGCCAGTGTGTGGGCGCGGGTTGGCGAATGGGCCTCTTTTATGGCAATTATGTAGACGACGGGGAAGGTTTGGCGGCGTGGTCCGGTCCTTCGCGGGGCGCTGTCGACGCCTGCGAATGTGTCGTCGACGTCGCAGCGGGAGTCGTGAGACAACAACAGGCAGACTGGCAGACAGACAGACGGACAGACAGACAGACACGATCTGCTGGGGGGCGCCAATCAGCGGGGCCTGCGTCAGACCAATTTCGATAAACGGCCCAGAGACCACCAAAGACCACGACACCGACCAGGTCGCCCCACGAGTGACGAACGCCGACGCACGGGAAATAAAGATGTTTCAACGGAGGATGGCTTCTGTTTCTCAAAGTGTTTGACTTGGGTGACTTGGGTGACTTGGTATCTAGTACAATATTGCAGGAAGAAAGACAGACAGACAGACAGAGGGGCTGCCGGCCGGCGTACCAGTGATTCGCATGCAGGTGGCTAGACTAGGTGCGAAGTAGTGCAGCCGTCTGCAGGGCCGAGATGAGGGCCGGCGCTCAACGGACAGACACTCACACTCACACACCCGACACAATAGAATCATGACCGGGCCAGCAACGGCAGAGGCTAGACGATGCTCGAAATAGCCATCGTGGGAAGCAGCCCATAATTCCGCTCCACCGTCGTGTGTGACGCGTGAACACGTCCGTGATTGAGCGCCAGAGTCTGCCGTCATTTGCTCCTCCCCACTGTCGTGCCACCCAATACCATCAATATTGGATGCGCCAGAAGAGGCATCCCAGCGCCGGCGTCAGTCCACCGCGTCTGGACTCTTCAGAAAGCTCGACTTTGCAGACTCTGGACAAAAGGGTAGATGGACGAGGATGGCGCCGGCAAGGTACCGTTGACTTCATCTTCACTAGTCAGGCACGGGATGGCACATTTCGATCGACACTGCCCTCGTCAATCTGGGGATCCCGGGCGGGGGCAGTTGATTTGCTCTTGATGATGATGGTTCATCTGGAACCTCACCCCGTGACCTGTCGTGCTGATGAAGCTGTCCTGCCTCAGCTCGCCGTAAACCGTCCAGATCTCCGAAGCCCCTTCACAGACCAATTTTCCGGAGTCCTCCGTTAGACTTTATCTAGTCAGGTACAGATCGTTCAAAGGTTGCGACACCTGCATCGCGTCGCATCAAAGATTCGCCGATGCCTAGCTGAGAAGAGAGAGGGCGGTGCGGGTAAGAGCGACCGACATTGTTATTGTTGAACGCGCTTTCCATCAACAGTATTCTGCCGTCCATAGACAGTAGCCACGCTCGTCGTTCTTGCCGTCCCAAATGTCGCGTTCCTGCATTACTTGTATGACTTAGGTAGTCGCGACACCTTGCTGGCCGCCACACTAGACTTCACTTGCGCCACCCCAACGTCACTCCACGTGCAGCGTCCTGTTTCGGCCACACCCAGGCCCAAGCATCCACTATCGCAGATACAATCACTGCGATACCCGTCCACGCCTTATCGACGCTGGAACGCCATTCACAGCCATTCACAACCGCGACAGATATGACGTCGCCACCTCCCCCGCCCTACACCGAGTTTGAAGAGGGCGGTGCGTCAATACCTCCGGCCCTACCGCCGCGGGCCCCCAGCGATGCAAACTTCCCCCAGACTGATGATTCTATAAACGCCATGTCTTCGCGCGATCCGCGGTCGTCATCGACCCAGTCGCTAGTGCCTGAAAGTGCAGACAGAGAGGGCCGCCGCCGACTGCTGCTAGTATATATCCACGGATTCCAGGGCAATGAGACTAGCTTTCGGAGCTTTCCAGCCCACGTCCACAATCTCGTGACCATCACCCTGGGTGATTCACATGTTGTGCATACAAAAATATACCCAAAGTACCAATCTCGATACGCCATCGAAAAAGCAAGAGACAATTTCTCCGCATGGTACGCACACTCCCAGAGTGTGTCGAGGCCGAACGCTGATATGTACAAGGCTTACTCCGCACGAGGACCAGTGGACCGATGTGATTCTCCTATCACATTCAATGGGCGGGCTTATCGCCGCAGACGTCGCCCTGCTGTTCCGTCATCGAATCGTTGGGACCATCGAGTTCGACGTCCCGTTCCTGGGCATGCATCCTGGTATCGTCAAAGCAGGACTAGGGAGTATATTCAAGCCATGGCCGATGCCCGAGGAATATCCGCTCGAGCAACCCGATCCGAATGCAAAAAGGTCGAGTCGGATGAACACGCTCTTCAACCCAAAACCATCGGACCCCAACTTCAATCCCACATTCTACAACGACGTCAATCTGCCCGTGCGTAAGGGGTGGGAGAACACCCTGCATTGGCTGAACAAACACTCAAGTGGTGTTATTGACGCGTCGAAAAGCTTAGTTCAGCAACATCTCGAATTTGGGGGTGCCATGGCAGACTATCGCGGATTGAAAGCGCGCTACGCAAGAATACGGGCCCTGGAAGAGGATGACGAAGAAAAGAGAAAGTCGGCGAATCCCGAGTTGGCGCATCCTCCACGGATACGCTTCGTCAACTACTGGACAGCAAGCACCGGCAGGCCGAAGAAGCCAAAATCTCCAAAATCTCCAGACCCTTCATCGCCTACAAGGAAAGAAAGCAGCCTGAAACATCAAGACAGCAACACTTCCAACCTTCAAGAGTCTCAACCAACTCCAGATACCCACACCCCAAGCATCGATGCAACCGTCGAACAACATATTGGAGACGAAGCAACACCAGCCACTCCGCAAGTGCCGCCATCGGTAACGAGTCCCCCAGCAGAATCGTCTTCTAAAATCCCCTCCACTGAGACAGAATCTGGACCCGAACTGCCCGAGATCCCGCCAATTCCCAAAGAACCCCCCTTTGTGGACCTAGCAGAGTACCCAGACAGAGCGCAAAGAAAAGCAGCAGAGAAAGAGCACAGCCAGGCACTGAAGGAGTACAACAAGGCCGTAAAAGCACGCAACAAAATCATCAACGCGCGCGACCGCATAGAAGAGAAGTGGGAAAAGCAACAGCAAAAACAAAAGCAAGCGCAAGCAAAACGCGACGCCACCAGTGCCGGCAAAGAGAAAACAGACAGCGGACACGAGTCAGAAATACCAAAAGCCGAGTCAGGAATACCAGAACCCAAGTCAGAAATACCAGAACCCGAGCCAGAAACACCAGAAGACGAATCAGAAACACCAGAGGAAGACCTCAGTACCATGCACCTAACCACCATACCACCACAACCAATCGAAGACACTCCCTACACCAACTACGACTTCTCCAACAGCGTCATCATGAACCAGAAAGAACCCAAAGACCAAACCCGACCAACCCCCATCCAACCTTCCTCCAGCACAGACTCAACATACACCGAATCCACCTACTCGCTCGCAACAACCGATTCCAACAACAACACCACCACCACCACCACCACCGCCACTGCCGCCGCGGACCCTAACAACCCCCCGAAAAATCAACGCATCCGCAAATTCTGCATCTTGCCGCCGAAAGATGCCCACGGGAATAAGGATCAGGCGTGGATCAAGGTCGATATGGGAGCTATTGATGAGGTCGCGGCTCATACGACGCTTTTCTTCGTTACGGATACGTATGAGAGGTTGGTAGGAGATGTGGGGGCGAGGATCGAGGATTGGGTTCGGGAGGCGGATGGGTTGAGGGCGGCTAGGGAGATGGAAGGGCTTTATTGATTGTATGAGAAGTCGGTTTTTTTTTGGATAGTGGGTTGTGTGGTGGATGATTTGCGTACCTACAGCTTCTCCGATTATATACACGGACGCGATATATAGTAATCTATCCCTACCCAAACAACCACTCTACACCCCCTCCCCT